>JACXGK010009288.1:0-20278 GCA_016801125.1 Novumbra hubbsi
AAAGTGGCAGACCATGTAAAGTTACAGAGCGGGGTGGCCAAGTGCTGAGGCACAAAGTGGCAGACCACGTAAAGTTACAGAGCGGGGTGGCCAAGTGCTGAGGCACATAGTGCGTAAAAGCCACCAATGCTCTGCTGACTCAATAACTGCAGAGTTACAAACCTCCTCTGGCATTAACATCAGCACTAAAACTGTGCGCTGGGTGCTTACATCATCAAGCACAATGCCAAGCGTTGGATGGAGTGGTGTAAAGCATGGCGCCCATGGACTCTGGAGCAGGGTCACCGTGTTCTGTGGAGTGTCATATCGCACTACTCTATCTGGCAGTCTGATGGACAAATCTGGGTTCAGAAGGTTTCTGCCAACCTTAAAGTTTGGTGGAAGAGTGATAATGATATGGGGTTGTTTTTCTGGGGAAATGTAATGCCTCTGCTTACCAAGACATTTTGGAAAATCTGTGGGAACAGTTTTGGGAAGGTCCTTTTCGGTTCTAGCATGACTGTACCCCAGTGCACAAAGCAAGGTCCATAAAGGCATGGTTGGATAATTTTGGGTGTGCATGCCAGGCCTTCTTCGTCCAATAACAGTGTCTGAACTCACACATGCTCTTCTGGAAGAATGAGCAAAAATTCCAACCAACACTCTCCAACATTTTGTAGAAAGCCTTCATAGAAGAGTGGAAGCTGTCGTAGCTGCAAAAAGGAGAACAACTTAATATCCAACTCAATAGCTGTTGGATTTAAAATGAGATGTCATACAAGCTAGTGTAGTTGTCCATCCTTTTGTCCATATAGTGTATATACTTGCACATTATTACATGATTATAGCCCGCTTAGCCTTGATTATAGCTTTCCATGCACATTCTACCATCTTTCTACCATCTTCAGGAGGTAGTACATGAAATGCGTTTCCACCATTACAGGTGACCACATTTGCTGAGCATTTGTTGGCAGCCTTTTCTTCATTCTTTGGCCTAACTCATCATTGGTACTGTACATTTAAAATGATTGGTAATGTACATTTTAAATTGATTGGTAATGAACATTTTGAAATGAGCATTTTTGTTTAGCCCCATGTATAGGCTATGGCATTGTCCAACATAACGACATAACCTACTACTGTTTCCCATTTTCTTTGAATGACAATTCATCCTCTGAAATGTAAACTCAGTTGGGGTAATTGAAAATGTTGTTCTCCATCTTGAGTAAGAGGTTAGTTTGTTGCCTCAGGCCTCCCAGCAGGGTGATTCACAAGCTCAATGTTCTTTTTACAGTCACTCTTCTACACAGTGCATTCCTCTATTTATTCTTTCGGTCCTAGCTCAGTTCGGTAGGCTTCTCTCATTCACTACATTACATTTTGTCTCACATAGAGAAAGAATTGCCTGCTGCTTTATGATGCCAATAGCATATAGCCTGTCAAAAACTGGAAATGTTGTGGTCCACTTCTTACACACACAGATGACTGTGATTCAGCCATCTCCTCTAAAAATAGGACCATTTGGTGATCCGCTGTTCTAGAAGCGGTGTAATAATATTTTATAAGTTCAGTACTGTGCTTAAAGTTGTTTAGAGATCTATTCAAGTATTTTTGTTCAAAGGGACACTTAGGGACATTTGTAGTGTTTTGTAAAGTAGGTCCTGTGTTATTATATTCTTACAAGCTAATTGTTGGATTGTTCAGAAGTCCCCCATATACATGGGCCATGTTACATTTCTATATATCAAATGTGCCGTAGCTAGCATGGAAGAAACCAGGCACCACTCATCACCTGGCCAATAGCATCCGTACTGGAAAGCATGATTGTGTTTTTCACACAGTACGAATCACACATGGCTTCGGGACAAGTCTGTAAATGTAATAATTCTGGGGCAGAAGAATAGAAGTTTTGGACTGTGGTTGTGCTCCACTTTTTCCGTCTGTTGCTCTCCATGAATGTGGTTGTTTTGAATCACTCAAGGGTGTCATCAAAAACTGAGAATTATAATATGTATTGTAATTGTAAACCTGTGACCTGTGTAAGATAATGCAAAGTAAATAAAAAATCTATTAAAAAGTAGTCATTAAGGAATTACGGAATGGATTCTTTTTTTGTAGGCAAATAACAAAGTAAGAATGCAAGAATGGCTCTGATAATGAAAATGGTTGTACTACACATTGGTAAATGTATGACCGTATATATTAAATTACATACAGATTAAATTACAAGAAAGAACAGGTCTTTACTGTATTATTCTATTGATGATCAAAAGGAGAGCGATATAGGCAAAGACTGGGTGACCTGCTGGAGCTGCCCCCGAATGCCCCTAAGAAAGGAGGGACATTACGGGAAAAACATTACGACACCCCATACAATATTTGTTTGAACAACCTGGAGCATATCTGCAAATAATTGCAAAGAACCCCAATACTGTGTAAAGACTTGGTTGTCTTGAACCTAAAAAGAAATGTAACCTGTATGATATGTAGTGCTCTGTGAAAGCTGTCGCCCCATATCTAGCACAGTGAGATGATTGCAATTAGCAAGCTACAGACTTTGTTTCTTTCCAGGCTTTGTGTCAAAAGTTGGGTCTGCCTTCCCACCCTACCTCTGCAATGCCATTGCGAAAGATACCACTTATCCTTTTGTCCATGTCTTTGATCCTTATTCATTTTGTCTTAAAGTAGAGAACATATGGTTATATTTTTCCTGACTAGGAAAAATCTGTGTGAAGGTGACCTTCACCAGGGAACCTTACATGTTCTGTCAGTTTTTCCCACCTGATGGGTCTCTCAGTGTGACTTAAGTCCATTAGCAGCACTGTTCAGCTCTCACCATTCTCTCAGCATGAGCAGGAGTTACTGCTGTCCGCTGGGTGCTGCAGCTCTGCTGCCCTCACTTGTTAGCTTTTGAGATTTCACTTCAATTTTGAAACTGTGTGGTGTTTTTGCTTGTGGTTTATTTATGTGTGTGTGTGTGTGTGAGACCCTGGCCTTCTCTTTAATGAGCCTCCAGCCAGTATTGTTAGCATGTGAATTATATTGGTGGCCCTGGCCTTCTCCTTAATGAGCCTCAAGCCATTCCTGTTGGGACGCTCGTTAACAAGATGAATGATGTCTCAGAGTAATCAGTCACTTGCTAATAAAAACACTGTTGCCTTTTCTGCTTACCAACCTTTGAGGAATAATAGGGCTAATAGCTATTTTCTCTGCCTGCCTAGAGAATACACCCTGTATCTCTCCATTGTATTACCATACCAAACACTTTTTTTTTTTTTATCTTGCTAAACTGAGATCATCTTTTTGCTGTTGTCAAATGTTAACCATGTTTGCTGCTTATTGCGTTTTGAATAATTTTTTTATCCCTAAGTAGAGCTGGGCAATATACAGTAGACAAAAATTCCGGTTTATAACTTGAATGATCAGTGCTGTAATTTCTGTGTATTACCCAAATGTATAATGTGCTGTGTATTATACATACCCCTACTGCCCACTACAGCACGACTGACATGAAGCCTAATTTTCCCCTTCTTCTTTCTTTCTCCCCACTCCACAGCTGGCCATGAAGCACAAGTGTTAAACAATTGCCAAAACTTCTGAGGTAGTGGTCTGCCAAGCGTGCCAGATGCCATACACAGGATGGATTTCAGATGTTTTTTTCTTTTTTGCAACTTTTAATATGGTTACTCATGTTAACAAAAGTAACATTTACATTTTATTTCATGTACCCTGTTTCTAATGAAGATTTGATGATAAGGAGGGAGAATAAAAAGATACCTGCTATAAGAGCTAACTCTTTACTCCCTCAATTGCCCCAAAAGTGTCCCTTGACCTACCATGGCACACTAAGATGTTAGATGTCACTTTATTTTTATATATATATATATATATATATATATATATGTGTATGTAGTTTTTGAGGACAAGACAGAAGAGTGTGAATGAAGAGATATGTAATGTGGGTATAACATGATGGCTAGTTCCTGAGATAATATACTTTTGAACATGTCAAAAAGTTTGAACATGTTCACTTCAGTATTACAAAACGTGTGAAGGATATTCGTGTTGCTTCCGGAACTACTGCTGGATGCCTACAAGTAATATGTGCATTGCCTTACAACAGGAATTTGTCCTATCAGGTGGTATCAGGTGTTAGGTTCTCCAACAAAGAAAGAAAATGTCTGCTCTTCATTGAAGTGACCATTTTGTGCAGGTGCATAGTCTTTCACATGGTTGAATAAACATACTCACCAAAAACTACTCTACTACTACAATTTTTTACTATTGGTAACATTTCCAAATTGTGACTGTAATAAGGTCAGATGGTTTATTTTAATATGAGGCTACAGTACCATTGCAAATAAGCATAAACTGTTTTAAGAACCTAGAACCCTGTTTTTAGTTAATTCTACCACAATTTACCATGCCAATGTGGTTGAATCATCACTTAACAAAATTAATTACCTTTCTAACCATTTGAACTCTGACCGTGTTCTCATGTTGTACTTTTTGTTAGTTTGGGTTAATCAATGTTCATTTTTCCCAATTGTAAATGTGCATATTCAAACGTTTTTCAGTGGCAGCTTTGTACTGCATTACACTCACAGACCAACTGTAGCTTCAAAACATCTAGTAAACCACCCTCCCAGATTGTGTAGATGTTGTTTTAATTTTATATTTTGTTTTTTATATGATGCTTTTGCAATGCGTTGACATCCTTGACTATTTAGTTACATTACTTATATTTTAGTTGCCTCAGATTCTAGTCAGCTTTACTTCAAATATTTTGGATGTTCATTGTTTTAATAAAAAACATTATGCTCAAAATAATTTGAATTGTGTTTATTACATCTTTGGCTAGTCTTTATTGACCTCAGTGAATTGTTTTCATTCATCACATTTCAGATAACATATCAAGCCCCTCAACAATCCAAGTGCAATGGTCTTATATTGGTGCATTTAAAACATAGTTGTTTATACATCTTATATTTGAGTTTTTCCATTACATGTGTTTTCATGTGTTGGCTGGTAAGAGTATGTTATGGCAGCACTAATGGGAGTCCACTGATTTGCTAGATTGATAACCAAAAAGGAAATGTAGTGAAAGTGTTTCTTTTTTTTACCTGGTTTCAAAAAAGGTTGTAGTTTAAGATGTATGAAACTTTTATGTGGATCGGGTATGGAATGCAGAAGATCATAGTATGTAGACTTATGGAATGAATAGGTAGTTCTAAATGATTGTGTCTGTACCAATCTAATCTAATCTATTGACTTTTAGTCATTTGCATTTGGTAATAAGGCCAATAGATTTTTGTACTCATTTACAATTTTGCCATAGCTTGGTAGTAGTCAAACAGTACTTAAATATTAGTTGTGTTTTGCATTGGTTTTGATGTTATAGGGATATCCTAATGGAACGTTGCAACAACTATAAATATGGTTAAAGCCAATCTCCTGTCTCTGTAATTACATTTTAAAGGGATAGTTTAGCCTAAAACCATATTTGGGTAAAAGTCCACTTATCCTGAGTTGTTCCTTAAGGCACAAAGTATTTTCTTTGGTATTCAGTTTTGTCCCAGTCCATTATTAATCTTATTAGCATTCATGGAAATGTAAATGGAATGGAAACAGGCGTACCACTATACCAATGCGGCATTACAAGCGGAAAACAACTTTTGTTTTTAACTGTATTTTGATGAAACACCAGACAGAATGTTGAGAATTCAAACTGAAATTGAGCTGTAACCTCAACAAGCTACATTTCATCATTGGACTTCAGCATTATTTTTGTGTGAATTTGCCCACTACCCTACGCAGAATAAGAATCGTTTGTGCTGGTATGTGAATAGGTTAATCGTTAGTGCTAGCCGTTAAAATGTTTGTTTGTGCTGCTATATATTATTAAAGATTTTTTATAGGTCATTCTAGGTTCACTGAGTTCCCCAACATGTTCCAAATTCAAGCAAAATAGGCTTGTTTGTTCGTGTCTTGTTTTTTCTGTTAAATGTTTTGTTTGTGCAGCTGAATATTCTTTAGTACTAATGTAAAACAAATGACAGCAGTACAAAGAAAACTTTGAATTGCACAAACTGAGCACAGATGTTTTACCTGCATAGATGGCCCCACCTTAATGAAAATCTTTGACAAAATAGTCTTAATGCTTTGTGCTATCTATCTTTTAGATATTAAAGAATATTTTATAAGTCAAATTCACTCTATATAAGCTCAATCACTTTGTTTGAACTGGTAAAAGTTTTGTTTTTGCGACTTCCATTCTGACCAATAGAGCTGAAAGTGTAATGACAGCTATAGTTGAAAAAGAATAAAGCCAATGCGCTATCCACAAACAGCAGCACAAACAACCTATTTTGAGTCAATCCGGAGCAGGTTGGGGTGGCTGTTGATGCAGTCTTCTTCAATCAAATGTCTACTAAATATAAAGCAGCTGCAGCACAAATGTCACGGTTGTGGTGTGGAGGTGAACCAAAAGCAGACATTATGATGAAAGAAAAGGTGAATTTAATCCCTTAACAAACAAACAAACTCTACACGGACTGTAAACGGAAAATGGGGGCGGCAGGGGGCGGCAGCGGCGCCGGCGGGGCGGTCGTGGAGCATGTGCCGGGACGAGGGCCGGACGTGGAGCAGGTGCCGAGACGAGGGTCTGACGTGAAGCAGGTGCCGGGACGTGGGGCGGTCGTGGAGCATGTGCTGGGACGTGGACCGGTCGTGGAGCATGTGCTGGGACGTGGGCCGGTCGTGGAGCAGGTGCTCTGGCACCGGTGTTATTCCTGGAGGGCCCTGGAGCGACAGCTGTGCGCTTCCCAGGACCCTTGGCACCTGTGGTGCGACGAGCAGGCGCATCCCAACCCGGGATGCCTGGCTAGCCTGCTCACTTCCCAGGGAGACAGGCGGGAACCCGCGGTCAGCGCAGACAGGGACAGATACTCGGACTGCCCGCTTCCTGGGCATCATGATGATCACCCAGGACTGCCAAAGCCAATGATGGTGCACTTCTACACAGCCATCATTGAGTCCTGGACCACTGGAAGATTGTGGCTGATCCCTCCCACCCTGGACTCAAACTGTTTCAGCCACTCCCATCTGGCAGGAGGCTAAGGTCCATTAGGACCAACACCTCCCGCCATAAAAACACCTTCTTCCCATCAGCAGCTGGCCTCATCAACAAGGCCAGACGACCCCCACTGACATTGACACTCTGCCCCAAAACTTAAATCCTACATAATGCATTACATTAATGCACTTCTCTGGAATTCCTTCATACACATTGCACTTTAACTTATTAAGTAAATGTCTGCACATTTAATTTTACCTCATACTACTTACTGTTTTCTGTCATCCACCATAGCACCAAAGAAAATACCTTGTATGTGTAAATGTACTTGGTAATAAAGTTTTTCTGATTCTGTTTCTCTCTGTCTAGGCTATACTCTATAGAAGAATAGGTGTCAGGAAATGAGTGAAAATCCAGGACATGAATAGCTGGGTGCTGATGAGGGGATATGTGGCAGGTGCCAGTAAGCAGGTGGGGGATAATATGGGGAATGGCATGCCTAAGTCCTGAATGCTACCAGGGAAACAAATCAACGAGGAAAAGATAAACCCAGGCTCGGACTAGGCCCGGGCAGTGACAGTAGGGGAATATTTTCATACCCTGCTGTCATCATTGCATTAACAATTATATTCAAATGTTAATGCAAATGGTGTCAGTGACAGCTTGGCTGGTAAGGGAAGTTGGATTGTTGCATTTTCATTTGTATATTGTCTACAATAACAATTACAAATATTGAAAATGACAGTGCATTTGTGAAATTGCATGATTATTTGAATATTGTCCCCTATGGGCTTCTATAGTTTATAGCTATTGAGACATTTCTCCATAGGTGTTTGCAGATTGTTGCACACATTTGCCGATTGTCATACAGACAACTCTCAAACTCCACGGGAGAAGGGTTGCAGAAATTGAGGCCATGCTTTGGTCTACACATGACAGACTTATGTCCGCATTTGCAGATTTGTCTGCACATTTACCGATTTATGTAAACGTTTGTGCATTTGTGGTTTAAGGTACGCATTTGCGGATCAGGTTAAAGATTTGTGGATTGTGGGACGCATTTCTAAACAGTTTTGCTAAAATAATGGCCCCATATGCTAGTCTATATGCACTTGTCAGATGAGTTGGTCAATTTCTTTGGCTGCATTACCAGACACCATGTTTGGCGAAAACATAACACTACCTTTGAACATTCTTAAGGAGAATGTGAGGACATTCGTCAAAAAGCTAAAGCTAAACCGAACATGGATAAATCACACAAGCAAGTTTTCAACAGAATAGTTAAAAAATAAGTAATTGTGGGTCATATAATGGCCAAGTTAAAACCTAGTTCTTAATTCCATCCAAATACTGTGGCAGGACATGGCCTAAAACATGACACAGTTGAAACAGTACTGTAAAGAATGTAAATATTCTTCCAATTTTTGTCAGAGATTGATTGATTGTTAGAAGAAACGGCCACACAAATCTATTTCAGATAGTTTTAGTTTTTTTTACAATATGAAATTGCATTTCTGTTGATTATTGATACACTGGTGAAAAAATTAGGACAACCTATTAAATATTTAGTTATTTTTAAGTATGGACCTTCTTTCAAAAAACTTATGGATAAATGGGATGTAATTAAACCAAAAACCTTTTAACCATGATGTAATTGTATTTAACAAAACATTTACAAAGATACAATTTCCTACTGAGGGAAACGTTAGGACGCCCTATGCCCTAATAGCTGGCATTGCCCCCCTTGGCTGAAATAACCTCAATAAGACGTTTCTTATAACTGTCCAATAGGCTCTGACATTGACTGGGAGAAAGTTTTTCCCACTCTTCCATGCAGATTATTTTGAGCTGTGTGATGTTTGAGGGGTTTCTTGCATGCATCAAATCATCCCACAGCATGGGAATGGTAGGCCAACAGAAAATATTGTTTCACATTTAGTTTGCTAACTTATTATAAATTAATAATCAAGAATAATGTCAAAACATATAGTACAGACTTCAGAAACAGGCAAGCTGTTAAATCATGGTGTTAAAATATTTCTATCCACTGCTACAACATTGGCATGCACCAAATTGATAGCTGAAGTTTCAATATTTTTTTGATTAATCTGTAATGATACTGAAGCTTTATTATCTTTGCTTGGTCATGTAACACATTCTGTTGTTGATGGTATAAACTAAAGGACATGTTTTTCTAATTGTTTTGACCACAATGTGGAAATAACCATCAAATCCATTGAGCTGACAACGTTCTATCCTTGATTAAGGCTAAAAGCAAAGTACCAATATGGTTGGAACTTAGTGCCTTTTTTAAACTTTCAGTATGGCAATTCAGCTGAAAACAAGTATGTATCTTGTCAACCAACACATTACTTACTCATAGATTCTTCCCATATAGACAATTTTACAAGGTTTAAGTTACGTTTTATGTGTGCTGTGCTAGGGAGTCTTTTTTGCTGAGATTATATGGTGAGGCTTTCTTTTGCCACGTCGATAGCATGGCGCTCTTGGATAACATCCTTATGCTAGACTAGAAATGGAGTGAACGGAAGTTCATGACGCCTGCTTAGTAAATGTCTTTTGAGGTAATCAACTTGTAGTTTGATGGTTTCATTTATAAAGCTGCCTCTGAAATTAGCCCCAAATGAGACATCGCTTTCTTAAAATATATATGTATCAAGTATATTGATTATGATTCATCTACAGAGGTAGTCGCAAATGATTCTGTATTGCTGACAAGCCAGGGAGTTGGATACAGTAATGATGTATGAACACGCAATATATCTTGTCTGCTCAAGAGGGTAACAGTATAAAGTACCCATTAAACCACTCCGGAGCCTAGCACTACTGTCATCGCTTTTCTCCAACAGCCAGTGAATCATCCTCTTCTCCATTATCCCTTCCTCCAAAATCCTAGCAATGACCTTGTGCATGCCCTGTCAACGAGGAGCCTGGATCTGTTTTAAGGCTAATAGGTCTGATCCAAATCCATACAACAAGTCGTTAACAGTCCAACGACAGAAAGTGCTACACTTGAGTTAAACCTGACACAGTCCTCATTGGGCTTCGGTGTGGTGCTTCAGGTGGACCTAATTATGAGTCTGGTTGGATCAGGGCATCAATCTGTACATGATGTACTCAGATCTAATTTGGTTTCAGAATAAAAGTGACTCTTCAGAAGCGTTGGGGAGGCTGAAGATCACATACTGATTTATTGTACTGGAAATGCCCCAATGACTGATGGAGTGTTGGCACTGTAGTGTCATCATTTACCACTAGAGGGAGTGAAGGGCTGTCACAAAAACTATGCTGTATCCATATAGATGGTTTGAGCACAGGGAGAAAACATGTTCAGGTATAGATATTGCAATAAAAGTCATCTAGATGTTTTTGTTTCAACATGCTCTGTGTCTTCCTAAGCACATCCTGGTTGTTATGTCCAGAATCCTTATTCCCTGTACAAGGCATGCATTTTAAAATACTAAGCAAGAGAAAGAGCAAGATAATGTAATGATAGTTCCATGGGATCAAGAGAAAGCCGTGACTAAGAGTACATCATGTAATAAATGTGTCAGAGATACAAAATGTTGAAATCATGTTTTTAAATCAACATGAAATGTGCAGGAAACAAGGTCCCGTTTTGGTTGCCCACTTGGTCAGCTCCAAATTTAGACCGGTTTGAAGCTATTACTTTGGCCTCTTGTCTTGCCCAGAAGGCAATCTCGCTCAAGTCTTCCTTACACTGATGCTACAGAAATGGAAGAAGGTATCTATAAGTACTGGTGTTTTTATTCTAAAACTGATGATGTGATGGTTCTCAGGATCTAAAGCCGTGGCCAGAAGTTTTGAGAATGACACAAACTATTGGTTTACACAAAGTTTGCTGCAAAGTGTGTTTTTTTTATTCTTTCTTGTCAGATGTTACTATGGTATAGTAAAGTATAATTACAAGCATTTCAGTGTCAAAGGCCATTATTCACAATTTCAATATGTTCATGAGTCAAAATGTGCAGTGTTGACCATTCTTTTTCAAGACCTCTATAATTAGCCCTGGCATGCTGTCAATTAACATCTGGGCCTCATCCTGACTGGTGGCTGCCCATTCTTGCATAATCAATTCTTGGAGTTTGTCAGAATTTGTGATAACTAATTTGCCACTCTGGGGAGCCACCACTCTGGGGAGCCACCAGCAACTTAGTTATCACTTTTACCTTATGACAAGGTCCTCTATCATGCTGAAAAAGGCATTGTTCGTCACCAAACTGTTCTTTGATGGTTGGGAGTGGCTCTCCGAGGATGTTTTGGTACCATTCTTTATTCATGGCTGAGTTCTTAGGCAAAATTGTGAGTGAGCCCACATCCTTGGCTGAGATGCAACCTCACACATGAATGGTCTCAGGATGCTTTACTGTTGGCATGACACAGGACTGATGCTAGCACTCATCTTTTCTTCTCAGGACGAGCATTTTTCCGGATGCCCCAAACAATCTGACAGGGGATTTATCCGAGAAAATGACTCGCCAGCAGTCCAATCCCTGTACCTTTTGCAGAATATCAGAACATTTATATTTGTGTCATTCTCAAAACCTTTGGCCACGGCTGTAGTATAGCTATCTATATTAGCCTTAAACATTGTTTACATGGCAAGAAAAACATTTTAATAAATTTAATCTCACTGACTGAAACTTCCTTTCTTTATTATTACTTTTATTTGTATTATATTCAATATTAAAATCCTTAATAGAATAAAATAAAATTATCCAGTTATGAAATGTAATTGTCTTTAACTTCTTTGCAAATGTTAGACTGGTGCTTATTCATTCTAAGAAATATTATTCAGTACAGGCATAATAAAACTATTCAATCAATATTCCCCACATGTCTCTGTCAGTTACAAATGAAAACAAATTTGTCCTGAAATTTAAAGCACCGTCTTTTTACAATTGCATCACAACAAAGAGAAGAAAGATTCACCTTTTCTATTGTGCAGTTAAAAGATTATTAATTCAGTAGAACTTTTTTCTTATTAAATATCAGTGAAATAAAAATGACTTTTAAAATTCACCAATAGGCTATTATGGTTGATCTAAATAGAGGTAAACCGGTTTAGAGCATCTGACCAATATCAAAACTTTTTTTATTCTGGCCAAGACAGTTAACCTTAGTTTCACCCAGATCATTACAGTAAATGAGAATGTTCTTAATCACAATACCTGGTAAAATAAGTTTAAAAAGAGAATGGTATTTAAATGGGCATGTTATGCAAATGTTTAGACTAAGCAAGTGTTTATTATTCATTATTTATACTTTATATACATTTATTCATGTATTGAAATAAACCCAGTGGTGAGAACCTTCTTTTTATTTTGTACTGCCAATACTTTCTACAACCATAATCTACAAGTCTCAATGTATTTCAAATGCCATACACTGGAATGGGAGAATTTTTATATTCATACGCTTCTAATGCACTTGGGTCAAAAATTACCTGTATTATTTTTAAACAAACACAATTCTTGTATTTCTACATCAATTTCACACACATGGGTCAAAAATGACCCATATGTATTACTTACATAGAATTTGATTGGAACCTTTTTGCAATTAGAGACATGTTTACTCAGGACAACTATTCACCTACACATTTCACAACTCAACACAGCTGCTTTTGCACATCTGATGCATGTAGATCTTATTTTTGACATTTAGATAGCTGTCGAAAATATTCTATTATTTTGTCGTATTCTTATGTCGAATAGCTAGGTCAAAAAAAACAATACAGAGTGTTAGTTTAGTCGTTCTCTTGTCATTCTAGATTTAAGGCTGAAATTGTCATAGAGATGCTGCATGAAGAAGGGGATGAGGAGGCAATTCACAGTCCTCATTCAGAGTCTGCAATCCTTGATGCTGATGACCTAGACAAGGGGTCAGCAACCTTTACTATCTAAAGAGCCCTTTCCCCTATTTGCCTCCACATAAAATCTGTCTGGAGCCGCAAACATATTTGATGTCGCAGCTAATATAGTTTTATATATATATAGTTATACTATATATTCAAAAACTTTAGTTTGTTGCATTTATGAAATTATAGAACAAGAATAGAGAATTCTTGACATTTTATTTATGTTATATCAATACCAAATTCTCTTAGGAAAAACAAAATACACTGGCATGTGTAAGCCTATTGAGGTCAATGAAATAGAAAAATGCTGGTCTATATGGGTCCTCCCCATGTTTGTTACACTCTTGATTTTTTTATTTTCCTCCATGACTTTTCTCTTTTTTTTTTAAGATAATTGACCACACCTTCACAGCAACATAATAGGATGTGACGCACAAACTCCAAAATAAGAGCTATTCCTTTTGAAAGATAATTGTTTTGTCAAAGCCCCAGAGAGCCGTAGCAGAGTAATTAAAGAGCCACATGCGGATCCTAAGACGTGGGTTGCCTACCCCTGACCTAGACTATGTGCCACGGGGTCAAGCTGGAGTTGTGAATCCAGCTCTCCTAGATGAAGACTCCTTTGATGTCAATGAAGACTCGCCTGATGAGGAAACTCAGATCCAGTCCAATAGATTGAGTAGAAAGGGGTCTTACTGGAGCAAGCACCCCCCAGGGCAAAACAAGAGCCACAACATCTTGAGGAGCTGCCCTGGACCTGGGATATGTTCATCGGTGCATCTTGATACAATAAGTTCTCCAGGTGAGCGACACACATGCACCCGGCCATTCATGTGATGTAAAAGAAAATGTGCTTCATCACCAGGCCACCTTCTTCCATTGCTCCGTGGTCCAGTTTTGATGCTCACATGCACATTGTAGGCGATTTTGTCAATAAACATGGGCACCCTGACAGGTCTGCTGCTACACAGCCCCATACGCAACAAACTGTGATGCCCTGTGTGTTCTGACACCTTTCTATCAGAACCAACAATTCAGGCTAAAGTTGCTTGTCTGTTGGATCGGACTACACCATGTTGCCGCTTCACTGCTTTTTCTTCCTTGGACTACTTTGATACGTACTGACCACTGCAGACTGGGGACAACCCAGTTGCTGTTTTGGAGGTGCTCTGACCCAGTTTGGCCCTTGTCAAAGTCTCTCAGATCCTTACGCTCACCTATTTGTTCTGCTTTTAACACATTAACTTTGAGAACATAATGTTCAAATGTGCAGCCTAACATATTCCGCCCACTGATAGGTGCCATGATGAGGATATTATCAGTTTTATTCAATTCACCTGTCAGTGTTCAAACCTTTTATGGTTCATATGTGATCGGTCAGTGATATGTATGTTATGTGTGACAAAGTGGCAAATAAACATATTTCAAGTGTTTAATGTATTATTGTTTGGTCTAAATCACAGCAAAAATTATTATTTTAACAATTCATTTGTCCATGTTTTTTTATCACGCTTAGGGACCAATGTGTAAAAACTTGAGGTAGTAACACAAAACCATGAAATTCAGCAAAGAAATACGTTTGAAATGGCATAGGAAATTAATATGGGTCATGTTGTGCATTAGAAGGGGTTTGCATAGCTTAGGGGTAAAGCTACCAACATTGAAAACAGCTTTAACATGTGCAGACTGGCACTAACACTTAAAAATAATGTATGATAGTACAATCATATTACATACATTTCAAAGCATTTCAGGGGCTTCAGACTTCAATTGGAAACATTTCATTGTCACTGCATAATCAGTACTGTAGCTAGCTAACATTACTTGCAAACTTCAGATCCGGCAGCCATTTGCATGGCCTTTTTGGAAAGTTTTCTTATGTAAGGTGCTAGGCAACCAACATTCAGTGTGGATAGCTACCCTTCGGCCAGTGTGGCTATATTTCTTGCCACAAAAACGTGAATATTCCCTAAACCTTGCAACGAAACCTTTCTCAAAACTATAGCACTGCAATCGGAAACGAAACACACATTTTGAAACCTGTCATGTCTCCGTAGTGCAAGAACTGTAGGAGGAGTTACTTAAATATGCTTCAAAGCGTACATTGTAACTCCAAAACACATTATTTAGCTTGTTACGATGTGATCAATTCTCCAGCCTACTATAGAAAACCTACTATAACCCACCCAAACACCTACCATTTTGAAATTAAGTTTTATGCTAATGTTCCTGCATGTTAGTTTTATCATGTCTAAGAAACCTAGCCAGGGAAAAACTTTAGATTGAAGGCTTGAAGTTCATGACTTTTCTGATGAATGACTTGTGGGTGTCACCAGTTTGTGCGTGATGGCATAACTATACGTATATGTGTGCGACTGGGGAGCTGCGCTGTTATGCAGGAGTCACCTTAGCCCCCTGCCTACAGTGACTTGGCAGATGTGAGGCAAGGTGCAGAACAGCTGCTCCTCTCTAAATCGGGCCACCGTTCCGCTCCTCCTTCTCTCTCTGCCTTTGGGTTCCTGCGGAGTGCAATGTCAGCCGTGGTGGAGTAATCATTCATTATCCGCAGCCTCATCCGGCATGCATTCCTTTACCTCGCACGTCTTCTCTGTTTCAGTGTTTCTAGCATCCTGATGGTCTTCGTTCATCCCTCTCTTAACCTGTTCCCATGTTTTCATTGTATCCACAAGGAGGTGGGAATGGCCTTTCTCTGCATCTGTGCGAGTATATATCTGCAAGTGTGTTTGGGGGATTGCAGGTGACTTGTTGTGGTGGCGCAAACTCATTTGTGTCTGTAAAATGTGTTTTAAAAGTAGGGGGGAGCATATTCAAATAGACAAGTTGATACAGTCACATATAGAAATACATGGGTCTTTGCAATATTACTTTTTTCTATTGCCATTACATTCCTGCCCAAGTCAGCTGTGCCTGCCTTAGAACCCAAAATACATTGAATTCCAATTCCACATATTGTGTTGGCAATTTAGCATATTTAACAGCTCTGACAAACGTAGGTCAATTTGGGACTGAATGTTAATATCAGGCTCTTGTTGTGGATGAGAAGTATATAAAGAAATATGTTTATATTGTATGTTATTCAAATTGCCCACCCTTAACTAACCCTAGAAAACAGGTGTGATTTAATATCATATTCCCAGCACATTGTCCAAGGGAACAATGTGTCGACCAGTAGGATGGTATACAGATTGGCTCCAAACAAGCGATGGCAGTTAATCTTATCCTTTGCGAAGTCTCAAACTCATTACGTAAACCAGTGGGCTTTTCGTTTGCAACACATCAGATAGGGCGTTACTGCAGACTGTTAGAGATGGTGTCGATTAAGCTATATGGTCTTGATCCCCTAGACGTAACACATATCCTCTGCCTGCTCCATGGTTGCTTTTATCCTGTGGTAAATCTTTGTGGACCGATAAGCTTTGGCTGTAAAATAATATACTGTGTATTTAAGAAGAATCCAGTGCAGTAAATCACACAGATGCTAAATCAGAATGAGATCTGGGTAATTTGGAAGCTAGGGCAACACCTTGAACTCTTCATCATGTTCCTTAAACCATTCCAGAACAATTTGTACAATGTGGAAGGGTGCATTATATGAACTACTGTCGTTTTGGACCGGCACGATAGCCCATTACCCTGATGCCGGTAGGTGGCTTGTCCCTCTTTCGGACCACTGTCGGTAAGTACTCACCACCGCTGACCGAGAGCACCCCACAAGACTTGCCATGTCAGATATGCTCTGACCCAGTCCTCTGACCATGACAATTTAGTCCTTCTCAAAGTCACTCAGGTCTTTACTCATGGCCATTTATCCTGCATAAAATATCTTTACTATGAGAACTGATTCTTCACAACCCATCTAAGCTACCTCGTCCTTGCCATGTTAGGAGATAAACAAAATGTTTCTATTCACCTGTAAGTGGTCATAATGTTGTGAATGAATGTTGACTCCACAGATGTATCTGTGGGTCAGTGACGTGTTCGCCAAAAAAGGTATTGACATAAATGGATTCATGCCACTATTGGCAAAGTAATTTATCACTTACATATTACTTGATATTACATTAACCAACAAGCAACAGTTATAATACAGTTAATATCAACCACATATGATTTACAAACAAAATGGAAAACAACAATGAAAATAAACTAGCAACACTCAACAACGGAAATGTTTGACACGGTTTGAGCTATTGTCTCGTTTATATTGTGGCAGGACAGAACATCATCTGCTAAAAGATGTAAGCCTGTCGATGCTTCTCTCTTCCCCCCCTCCACCTACCAGTAATGCTTTGGTTACATTTGGGACACATTTCATTAATAGGGTCTCCATTGCCTCCTCTAATCGTTTTCCTACAGTCCATGGTGAAGATGGCTAATAGTACTTTATATGGTTGTGATATATTTAACATTAAAGTCTTCTGACAGTTCTTCAAACTGATTTAGTTCCAGCTGCAACAGTACTTGAAACCTCTGCATTTTCAAACATAAAGCCCACTCTTATACAAGTTATATTATTTCAGGTGGACTCCTGTCTTCCTCCTCTCCTCTGACCCTTTTCATCATCTCTTGTCCTCTCTATATATCACTGCCTGGATGTCAGTGACCCTGTGGATGGGGTGCAACTACCACCAGCCACCACCAAGAGGTGCTGCCGTTCAACCTTAGCCCACTTGACCTATAGCTGGTAACAGACCAGTGGCCTGTCAGCTGCTCGCTTACCTGCCAGCGTCTAAAAGTGACTAAATCCCGAGGTGACTAAACCTGCTGGACAACCTTTCCACCCAATCTCCTCTTCTCTTTTATATATCGCTGCTTTTTTTCTATTCACTCTTGATCTCAGCTCTTTCACTCTCTCACTATTGAAGGCAAACCCAGAGGATGATCTATCTATGTTTGGTCCAGTATACAGTGTGCCCGGAAAGTATTCACAGCACTTAATTTTTTCTACATTTTGTTATGTTGCAGCCGTATTCCAAGATGGATTAAATTCCTTTTTTTACGCAAAATTTTACACACAATACACCATAATGATACCGTGAAAAACATTTTGGGGAAATGTTTGCAAATCTGTTAAAAGTCCAAAACAAAAAAACACAAGTATTAACAGCCTCTGCCATGACACTCAAAATGGAGCTCAGGTGCATCCTGTTTCCACTGATCATCCTTGAGATGTTTCTACAACTTGATTGGAGTTTACCTGGGGTACATTTTCTACAAATTGATTGGACATGTTTTGGAAAGACACACATCTGTCCATATAAGGTCCTACAGTTGACAGTGTATGTAATAGCACAAACCAAGCCATGAAGTCCAACGAATTGTCTGTAGACCTCCTCAAGGCACAGATCTTGGGAAGGGTACAGAACATTTCTTCCTGTAGCATTGAAGGTCCCAATGAGCACAGTGGCCTCCATCATCTGTAAATGGAAGAAGTCGTGAACCACCGGGATTCTTCCTAGAGTTGGCTGCCTGGCCAAACTGAGAGATTGGGGGAGAAGGGCCTTAGTCAGAGAGGTGATTAATAACCGATGGTCACTCTGACAGAGCATCGGCGTTGCTCTGTGAAGAGAGGAGAACCTTCCGGAAGAACAACAATCTCTACAGCACTCCACCAATCAGGCCTGTAAGGTAGAATGGCCAGATGGAAGCCACTCATCAGTGAAAGGCACATGACAGCCCATCTGGAGTTTGCCAAAAGGCACCTGAAGGACTCTCAGACCCTGAGAAACAAAATTCTCTGGTCTGATGAAACAAAGATTGAACTCTTTGACCTGAATGCCAAGTGTCATGTCTGGCGGAAACCAGGCGCCGCTTATCACCTGGCCAATACAATCCCTACAGTGAAGCATGGGGGTGCCAGCATCATGCTGTGGGGATGTTTTTCAGCAGCAGGAACTGGGAGACTAGTCAGGATTGAGGGAATGATGAATGCAGCAATGTACAGAGACATTTTTGATGGAAACCTGTTTCAGAGCACTATGGACCTCAGACTGGGGCAAAGGTTAATCTTCCAACAGGACAACGACCCGAAGCACACGGTCAAGATAACAAAGGAGTGGCTTTGGGACAGCTCTGTGAAGGTCCTTGATTGGCCCAGCCAGAGCCCAGACTTGAAACCGATTGGACATTTCTGTAGAGATGGCTGTGCACCGACACTCCCCATCCAACCTGATGGAGCTTGAGAGATCCTGCAAAGAAAAATGGGAAAAACTGCCCAAAAATAGGTGTGCCAAGCTTGTAGCATCATCCTCAAAAAGACTTGAGCCTGTAATTGCTGCCAAAGGTGCCTCAACAAAGTATTGACCCAAGGCTGTGAATACTTAAGTAAATGTTTATATTTTCATTCTTGCAAATCTATTAAAAATATGAAACAACACTTTGTCATTATGGGGGTAATGTGTCTAGAATTCTGAGAAAAACAATTAATTGAATGCATTTTGGAGTAAGGATACTTACACTGTCAATCCCTGTAATTTTGTTGTAATTTGTTGTTGAACACAAATGTTCATATAATGTACATGGAAGTGAAGCAATATGGTTTCTCACTATAGCAGTGTGGAACACAGTTGACTGCCTTGTTACTCCCAGCACAGTATTCCCTGGAAACCATCTGTGTCTTCAGCCATCCGGTTGATTCATTGATACGTTAGTGGCATGAAGAAACTTTCTAATTTGACCCACCCTGTCCAAGAGACGCTAGGAGCTGAAACGACGTGTATTAACACAAATTCTTTGTGCTATTAATGATGGTAGACAACAAATATGGAAGGAATACGAAGAAATATTATAAAGTTCCCTACAATTACATTCAACTAATTGTGAGCATAAAAAATTAATATAAGAGTCTATAATATGCCTTTTCTTTATGCAGCTATTTCATTTAACCAATATTCAACCAGTTAAGTCAGTTGAGAAACCAATTGTCAAGAAAAGCTTTGGTATGATGTTTCTTACCAATATTAGCGCAAAGCTTGTTTGCGTAAAAGTGATATGTAAATAAGCTCTGATTCTGGCATCTTGTACGTAGCTATATCCAGGTTAGCGGAGTGTAAAGGTCACATGGGTAGGGTAGCCTATTGGTCTGATATTGCTCAAGACAAGGCCGTGACAGAATAAACCACCATCAAGAACCAGCGACATTCGATGAGCAGCGTTGGGGGAGAGAGAGGTACACCTGGTTGGGGGACTGGGGATCTGACTCTCTCTCCTCTGACGATTCAGGGGCAGAATACGAGGACTGGGATCTTCCTGATGATGATCCAGGCTGGGGTGTCAACAGGGGGTGGACAAGTCCACCTTCA
>JACXGK010009289.1:6057-20264 GCA_016801125.1 Novumbra hubbsi
GGTGTCAAACCGGATCCACGGAGGGCCGAGTGTATGCAGGTTTTCGCTGTCACCTTGTACTTGATTGATTAATTAGGTCACTAATTGGTTAGGTCTACCCTCACCTGGTTGTTTAGGTCTGAACTGGGAACCAATTTATAGGAAAAAACAAAAACCTGCAGACACACGGCCCTCCGAGGAACCGGTTTGACACCCCTGCATTAGAGGTTTCACTAGTTTTCACAGAGTTGGGCGAAGTAGCTTTATAGTTCTTTGGGCCTTATTTTCCGAATAAATGGCAGAATTCTTTCATATGGGATGTGCTGGTACGGCTAGGCCAGGATGAAAGCCTGATGAATGAATCTGTTTTCCTTAATGTGCCTTTCATGCTGTATTCAAATTTATTTTTGTAAAATATTATTTGGGTTCTGATGACTGTATTACGGGGCTCACTTGTAAACGCAAATCTAGTCTGAATGTGATCGGTCCTGTTGAAATAAAGAAATCAGCCCCTCAGGACACGAGCATCTGCTAGATGACCGGAAAAATTAAAATGAGAGAAAGGGACATGAAGAGACAGCAAGGAAGCAAAGGAGAGACAGGTCGGAGACAATGCGAAGACAGAGATATAAAACGACGACTCCAACGTCACCACGGTTCCAGTGAAATATGCTTGGGAAGCGTAGCACCTGGACAAACACCTCCTGATAATGGCCCTTTCGATAAGGGCTTTTTATTAAGTAGTTCCCAAGGCTAGGGTTTCTATCCAATAGCCTGGTAACCAACCCTGAATGGCAACCTCCCGCCGGTCCCCTTTCCACCACTCCAGACCGTCCAGAAATAATCAAATCGCCACTCCCTCCCAGAGACCCTCTCAGCCGTCCAATAATCATCCTTCTAAACCACCATTCCATCAACACCGCCACTGACGAACAACGTTAGGGCTCAAAATTCAATTGTCCACGGTCATCAATTGAATTGGGGATCAATTACATCTGGCTGGGATGAAGGATGACTGGAGCGGGGTTAGGAGGTGGGTAGGGGGGGGTTGATCCATTATCGTAACTCTCAGACAGACTTCCCAAGCTCATTAATAAACCCCCGCTAGCAGCAAGGCATTATGGGAGGGGAGTCCTCCTGTTCGTCATTATCTGGTCATTGATGGGTGGTGGGAGCGTCGGGTGTGTGTGTAGGTGTGTGTGTTTGACGGGAAGACAGAGGGTACATTTACCAGCTATTAGACCGACATGCGCTCAGTGGCCAGTCTATTAGGAACCCCTTCCGGTACCAGGTTGCACCCATCTGCTCCTCCCCTACGTCCTGAGTTCTGGAATAAACCGGACACCAATTGTATAATATTCTGGGTGAAATCAAAGGGCTGTAAAGCCGACAGTAATAAAAATGATTGGTGGAGAAGCTTTAAGTCGATTCTGAGGTAATTTGTGAGTCCGCCCACATACTTCTTAGGCAGAGAGAAGCGTAATCCACAAACTCTGGGAAAAAAACACTACTTTATTGAGTAGGTTGAAGGAAAAGTCTTCCAGGGGTAATTCAGTGTGTGTTTGTGTGTGTGTGTTTGTAATGTCAAATGTCTTTAGAGAAATGTAAAAGTTATCTTTGTGAAAATTAACTAAGGTTTCTGAGCTTTTGTCTTCCCCCCCAGCAACGTTAGAGAGACCTGTAGTAAGTCTCTCATGTCATGACGGAACTGAGTAGAGGCTTGGAAACAAGGGCCCTCCATCGTTGTACGTTTGGATCAGCCACTAATACAACAGCTGAATGGGGGATCCCAGGTCTTTAGCCAAACGTGGTAAACCGGTAAAGAGAGCTTTTCCAAAACAATGGAAATGCAAAGGAAATGCCAGGAAGAAAGATGTCCTGGAGGACCCAAGATAAATGCACCAGTATTTCATTCTAATGTGTATTTTACACAATGCCGACCGTAGAAATGTGGTTATACCGGTTGTATGGACGTCAACCCAATTGTACAGTGTGTTTACATGGTTACAGCCAGTCAACCACCACAGTCAGGACGCTATGCTAACAGCTGCTACCTGAAGGAGTCTACTAGGACTCACTTCTAAACCTGACGTAGACCTCTTCTACATGTTACGCAGGAAGTAGACCTCTTCTACATGTAACGCAGGAAGTAGACCTCTTCTACATGTAACGCGGGAAGTAGACCTCTTCTACATGTAACGCAGGAAGTAGACCTCTTCTACATGTAACGTGGGAAGTAGACCTCTTCTACAAGTAACGCAGGAAGTAGACCTCTTCTACATGTAACACAGGAAGTAGACCTCTTCTACATGTAACGCAGGAAGTAGACCTCTTCTACAAGTAACGCAGGAAGTAGACCTATTCTACATGTATCGCAGCGATAACAGCCGGCTTCATCCAAACCGGACTTGAGTCAGCACACTGTGGTCTCGCTACAAGTAAGTCATTACACATTTGACAGATATCCACTTCTTGTTCCATCGGAGCTGTTGACTGTGTGTCAGTGTCCTTCCCCGTCCCGAACAGTGTTCTATTGACCTCTCCTACCGCTAATCTATTTGTAATAATAGAATTCCTCGTGAATTTCCCAGAATATCATTCAGTCTCCAAGAAAAAAACATAGTCAAAAACAGGGAGGATCCCCCCCCCGTTTCACATATCTTCATCGTGGTCAGTCTTCCAACTTTCCCGGGAGGGGTTGGTAAATATGAAAAGGCTTATTTGTCCGTCATTGTGCGCTGAGCGGCTGTGTGTGTGTGTGTGTGTCGGTGTTGGCAGGCCGGACCCAGATTACCCTGCATTCTGCCTGTTGTTAACCAGGGTCTCTTAGTAACGGCACAAGGCAGCCAACATCTGTAGAGAAGCAGTTCTACTGTAGAAAACAGGGAAGGAACCAGACAATGCAGGGACTGTGTGAGGGGGACGTGGGCGACGGTGATTGGATAGGGAAATAAATGACTTAGTGTAGGAACCAGGGTGAATAAATAAACAGCTGTGTGAGTGTGTGATGGGAAACAGAATGCCTGATGAGCAGACAGGCCCACCTTCCTGTATCAGACGGAGACACAAACCGACCAGGTGAAAGCTGATGCTGAAAAGCAGACTACGTGAAGATCTCGGTAAAACGCCAGAAGACCCGAGGACAAGCCAGAAATGTGTCTTCTTCCCACTGCTGGCTGATAATGATGAGCATGTTGGTCCTGGACGGTCCCTGGCAGGGAGACCAGATACTGTAGGAAAGTGAGGTTGGAGGGCCATTAGCTGACCCTTGAGTGTAAAGATCAAATCCCAACGGGACATTGACTTGTGTGGGGCATTGTTTTTTGTATAGACATCAAATGGGTGTTCTGGCTTTGTTCATCATGGATGTCACATAGAGGGTGTCTTAACCCAGGTGCTCTGGCTGTGCCACATAGAGGGTGTCTTAACCCAGGTGTTCTGGCTGTGCCACATAGAGGGTGTCTTAACCCAGGTGTTCTGGCTGTGCCACAGAGAGGGAGTCTTAACCCAGGTGTTCTGGCTGTGCCACAGAGGGAGTCTTAACCCAGGTGTTCTGGCTGTGCCACATAGAGAGTGTCTTAATCCAGGTGCTCTGGCTGTGCCACATAGAGGGTGTCTTAACCCAGGTGTTCTGGCTGTGCCACATAGAGGGTGTCTTAACCCAGGTGTTCTGGCTGTGCCACAGAGAGGGAGTCTTAACCCAGGTGTTCTGGCTGTGCCACAGAGGGAGTCTTAACCCAGGTGTTCTGGCTGTGCCACATAGAGAGTGTCTTAACCCAGGTGTTCTGGCTGTGCCACATAGAGGGTGTCTTAACCCAGGTGTTCTGGCTGTGCCACATAGAGGGTGTCTTAACCCAGGTGTTCTGGCTGTGCCACATAGAGAGTGTCTTAACCCAGGTGTTCTGGCTTCATATCTAGACTGTCCCTTCAAATCGTCATGGTAACCTAATCATCGCCAGCTTCCGAATGGCTCATTCCGTCCTCTCACCTATCTCAGCCAGCGTCAACTGGCTGTGAGGTGATTTCTGTATCAGGCAGAGTACAGTACTCCCAAGACTGCGATGGAAACTGAGAGGAGAAAACACACAGACCGGGCGAGGCTAAAGCTCAGAGCAATCAGGTATTCCAGTGGTAAGGCGATGGCGTGACTCCTGCCTTCACAGAACAACCGTGAGACAAGGGCGTCCCCATGACATCGGGGGCCAACTCACAAAAACAATTTTGTATACACGGATATTTCAGGACGTTTTACGGAACAGGGTTTCCACGTCCAAACAATAGCTGAACCCAGGCCCGTCTGCACATCTGACTACATGCCGTTGGTTGCCGTCAGAGGGTGGAGGTAAGACGGCAAAAATAAAAAGGTAATCACGACCTCTGTTTCCGACATTTCTTCATTGTGACTGACCCATTCGTGTCTGTGGTCAGAACCTTCCGGTCATTGTGGGAGCTCAGTAGCGGCCCGGGCACGTTTCAACCAGTTTAACGACCCGTCACACGACACACAATCCAATGTTGCCGGGATTGGAGAAACAGATGTGGCTCAGCCACCACGTGTCTTCACCAACATCTCCATCCTCAGTCCTCAGAAAGACAACAGGCTGACAGTGAAACACATTCGACCGGCTTACAACGGCGAGTGCCTCGTGTGCGTTTTCATATTCCTTTGTGCTGGACGAACCCACAACCCTGCAATTGCAAGCTGCCCACTCAACCAGATGACCGTTATAGGCTATTTGGAGTACAGTCAATAACAGGAAGTCCTCTTCTTAACAGTGCACAACACCCCCACCTGAACGGTACGAGGTAGACCGGCATGAAAAAACCACCACTTCCTCATCCCTTTGTTGCGTAGGGCTCTGTGATGGTGTAGAATGGAGGGATGAGTCACGCCAGGCTTTCAGTTCAATGCTCTATGGCTTTCAGATCAGGTTGCATAAAACCTCTTAGGTCAATGTCTTTCCTCAAAGCTTCTCTCAAATCAACTGCAGCCCCTCTAGGGCCCCCAACCCTAGTTTGGAAACCTCATGCAATATACGTCATACTTAGACATTTCCCTCAGGTTAGGGAGAAGTATTAATTCAGGTTTACCCACCCGGCAAACACTGTGCTATGCCACAGGACCTAAAACAACTTAAAGAATTCAGTCAGTCTAGAACACACGAACACTGGCAATTATTGTTTTGATTCTGCTTTTCCTATCGTGTTTTGAAAAAACGAAGCTGAAACCCTTCATTCACGGTTCAACAGGACCCCAAATAATAATCTAGATTCTAATAGCCGTTTCCCAGGTGGTACAAGGAGGATGTAGGATCAGTTTGCTACTTCACACGTTTAGTGTGCACTGGCCTAGCAGACCCGTGTAGTGTAGACCAATACCGTTTTTTCTGACTATTATGGACAATTTCAAAGGTGTATATTTTCAGGCCTGTTTTTATGCGCTGCTGAATAGGAAAGTGGTGAAAGATGGAGAAACGGGTTTGAGCTGAAAGAGCAGCGGTGGATTTGGCTTTATGCATTCAGTAACAACTCTATGCTGCAGGCTGTCGTTTCCAACTGGCTGTTTGTGAGTAAACCTCTCGCCCTTTGTCTCTCCACCAGCGGGATCTGAGCAGATGTATTCTAAACGTGTATTCTCACGTAACTATATAAATGGGACAGAAATGGCCCCAAACCAGTTGAAACAGCCTATGCTTTGGCTTAAGCGTTACATTTTTGGCAATAGTTCCAACGTTGAGGTGAGAATTAGGGTTAGGTATTGCTGGTCGGGATTAGGGTTAGGCATAAATGTTAGGTTATTGAGGTTAGGTTGAGTTTCGGGAAAGTAGGATATGTTTTCAGCTTTGTTGTTCGCATATAGATTTCGAAGACAGCGTGTGTGTGTGTGTTTGTGTGTGTGTCTGGGGGGGGACTCCAAGTTAGCGGACAGATGAGCTCATACAGGATTAAAGAAGTTTAGTACATTTGATTGTTTCTCCAGGGTGCAACCCCGGCCGCAACAAAGGGCCCGGCCAGATGAGTCCACTTTGAATCAGACTGAATGGACAGAGAGAGAGCGGGGAGAGAGAGGGGGGAGAGGGGGGAGCTAATCCCAGGATATTGAGGAGGATTCCAGGGACACCGCTGTGCTCCTTCGCTTCACCGAGTGTGACGGAGGCGCAGAGGGGGATTTGGGGGGTCTCTCCTCTCTCTGCCTCCTTTGTGCCACGACTTTTCACAGTTTAGGGTCCCATGCGGTTAGGGATTCTGTGACCACTGGAGTGGGTCCGCTTGTGCGAAGACGGACCCTCAAGCCCGGCCGAGACCCGAGGAACGAGGCGAGGGAAGCTTTGACCAGGCAGGCGGGAGACGGGATGGAGGATTAACCAAACCCAGATAATCAGAGGATCAGTTGAAAGGGTCCCGTCGGGGGTCTCAGCGGGGAAAAGAGAAGGGGACCCTCGCCAGCGTCCAGAGTTATTTACCTCCCGCCAGACTGCAAACACGCAGCTGGCATCTGGTAGACTACTGCTCCCAGCATCCTCTGCTCCTGACTGCGCACCGATCAAGTCAGCCACAAAGATAGAACGTTGAAATAGGTGAGAATGGCCTGGTAACAGTAACAACCCACTCCAGTAATCATAAGGGGGAAAGGAGCACACAGACAACCGGGGAACAGCGAGCATTGGGGATGTTATTGGATCACATTACATCTACCTCGATATGGCTCAACCACACACACACACACACACAGAATCTCAACAGTCTCAGTAAAGGTCAGACAACACCTTGACAGCAGCAGTATCAGACAACATGTTTTAGGTCCATCGGATGAAGTGATAAAGTGTTTGCCGTTAGCATTGCTATGACGGGATAGGATGGGATAAGAGAGGATACGATGGGATAGGGTGGGATAAGAACCCCCAAATCCCCTTGTTCCTGCCAGAGAGACTTTGATGAGGAACGTCCCTCTCCCCCACGCCTCTCCCCCCTTGCCTCTCCCCCCACGCCTCTCCCCCTGCCAGCGGCCGTGCCCTGGGGCCCAGGACACAAGACCCAGCTGAAAAAATATGACTGAACCGGGCTACCACCCATGTAGAAAGCAGTGAGTAATGTGTGTGTGTGTGTGTGTGTGTGTGCGCGTTCCTAACTAAGACACACTGATCCCATTGCCATCCAATCCCGTCCACATCCTGTACCTCCCTCCTACTGTGGATGACACACAAACAACAATGTACAACCTGTGAGGCGAGTTCGTCAGAAGATCCTCTAGTATCCAGACAAAGGCCATCATTTCATAAAGACCAAGTCCTCAAACGAACAAAAATGCATCCTATTCCCAACTAAATGTGGTGCGTTATGCAATTGGGAGCTGACATTTGGAACACAGCAGTCTCTGCTAAGATACAGGGTTTGCCTTGGGGCATAAACACCCTATATAATGCATTAGGGCCATTTTCAGAAAGTAAAAGACGTTTAGCACTACTGGGAACTGAACTAAATTGACGTTGTCAGCAAGCCCTCATCTCTACTTCAAACCTCTAAATGCTTTATATATTCCACCTTCTATTCGCTGGGGGAACAAAATCTTCCCCGTACTATTCCACAAAGGACACTTGGTTTAACTAAAGACAAATGTCCTTGTGCGATATTAAAGGACCTCTTTAGTTTTCAATACATTGATACGGTTGCTCTGCCAGATGCTGCTCGGCTGGCCCTGGTGATGTCCCTCAGCTATAGAACGTCTCAACCTGCCAGCTAAGAGGACCAGACACCATTGAGGTTTTGAAATCTTTTTCCTTTTAAACACCTTGTAGGCCATGACTTGAATACTTGATTTCCTTCCTTATTCACCCGTTTCGCCGCTTTCCGTTTGGTGGCCCTTTTCTCATTAGTTTTAATAAAAAGCACGTAAAAACACAAGGTTGGATTTGACTAGACCCCTGGAGGCGTACCCAAGGACCCCACAACGTCCAAGGTATCCAAGTGGCAAGGCGCTGTTGATAAAAACGGCTGTCGCTACAAAACAGATCCCCATTGACCCACTTCATGACAGAAGCTTGTTTTTGTTAATTCAACATGGAAGTAATTTAGCAGACTCCTTATCCAGAGAAGGTCCGAGCCCCCAGGAATCAAGTCCCCCACCACGAGGTTCAACAGCACCAGGCACCAACTGAGACACACGGAAAGAAAAACAGGAGTCTGTCGGTCCGTCAGTCCGTCCGCCCGCCTGTGCAGGAACCAGTAATTAGGGAGATGTCTGAATAAACACACAGGAAAAGTCCAGCAGCACTTGTTATCATTGATTTCTTCCAGTAGCTCAGCCATTCGCTCCCTCCAGACGTCCCAGCGTTAGACTCTAGGGCCTGGGATTGTTAAGGAAGGGGAATGTGAAAAACACGTCATGTTGTGACCTAACCAGGCCTTTGTTCCATAAAAGTCCTATAGGCTCCGAGGCCTCAGCTAGCCAGGCTCTATTGCTATTTAATTAGGGGTTTCCCCAGCCGGCTAACCAGAGTGACACCTGTGTGTGTGTGTGTGTGTGTGTGAGATCCGTCTGTATGAGGTTTCACCTGTTTATTCATCCCGGCTTGGCTTAGTCTGCATCCCGAGTCGCAGTGTTTACCCAGCAGCCCCCTTCCTGTCGCCCGGCATTGTGGGAGATCTCGCCTCCATTAGCACACGATCACACACACGCGCGCGCGCGCGAAGAACACGACGCCACGCCTCAAGATAGATACAGACAAGCCGTGGGAAAGAGAAATGGAGAGGAGAAAAAAAGGGGAGGGAAGGAGAAGGAGAAACAAGGGAGGGAGGGAGGGAGGAGAAACAAGGGGGGGAGCAAGCCCCAAACGGAACACTATTCCCTGCCTAGTGCCCTACCTCTCAGGGGAGCGCTGAACGCAGCAGGGCTCCTCGCAGGGAGCAGGGTGCCATTGTGGTATTTGTCTGTACAGTAAATCTGTCGTTAGGGAGCGAAGCCTTGGGGGTCCCCGTCACCTCCAGGCCGGCAGTCCAAACGGCACGCAGGGCGGTTTTCACCACGCGCCAGTTTAATCCCTACCAACCCATGAAGCCACGGCCTAAAGTAGTGCACTAGGCAAGTAATTGAGTTCCATCTGGGACCAAGCCCCACGCCTCCCCCAGCCAGACAAACTGTTAGAGGTATTGGAGGGGGAAATTGGGTTTAGGCAGATAGTGGAGTTGAGCTAACATGTAGCCTGGAGCAGAATGGGAGAGATGAAGAAGCCTGTGTGAGGAAGGGAACCTCGCTATCCTAGGTACAGGGGGGGCAAGAGAGACCGACAGATGGAGGATAGGAGGTATTATCTTATTAATCATTCTCATTTTATCTTTCTTATTTTCCACTTGCTTTGGCAATGTAAACATATGTTTCCCTTGCCAATAAGAAAGAGGGGGAGAGAGACAGGGGGAGACTGGAGGGACAGAGGGAGAAACAGAAGGAGAGAGGCAGAGAAAGACTGAAGAGACAGGAGGAGAGAGAAGAGGGGAGAGAGTGGTCGAGAAGCAGGGAGAGGAGAGGGAGGGAGGAGGAGGAAGGGGGGGGGGTGTAAGGGAGGGAGAGACCAAGAGGGCAGAGAGACAGACATTTCTCAGGAACCAGTAAGAAAGCAGCTCCAGGCAAATGAGGAAGTGAACGACCGTGGATCAGTCTGACATTCATGCCTATAGACGCATGGGTGGGGGGGCAACCGTGAAATACATCCAGAGACATTCTTTGTCCCTCCATCCTCCCTTTTTAATGAAAGCATAAAACTGAATTCTTCGCCACTCGCCTTCTTTCTGGTGGATGGGTGTCCTTGGAGGCCTTTGTCAAACTTTATCTGGTGAACCTCGCTTAGCCGCTTAAGGCAGCCTGCCAGACCAAAGGAGAGGTGGAGAAGGAGAGGAGACGAGTGAGAGCAGAGAGAAAAAAACAGAGAAAAGCCTTGTGTAATAGCTGCTAGAGGAAATCTAGCCTGTCAGGTCTCTCTGAATAGATGAGTGTAGGACGGGGGAGGAGAGAGGGAAGGGGGAGGAGAGAGGGAAGGGGGAGGAGAGAGGGATGGGGGAGGAAAGAGGGATGGGGGAGGAGAGAGGGATGGGGGAGGAAAGAGGGACGGGGGAGGAGAGAGGGATGGGGGAGGAAAAAGGGATGGGGGAGGAAAAAGGGATGGGGAGGAGAGAGGGATGGGGGAGGAGAGGGACGGGGGAGGAGAGAAAGATGGGGGAGTTGACTATCTTATTGGCCGTACAACACGTCTCCTCGTGTCTCATTGGCCGTACAGCATACCTACTCGTGTCTCATTGGCTGTACAGCACACCTCCTCGTGTCTCATTGGCCAGTTGGAGATTCTAAAATATAATCAGCTCAGGGTTATAATACCTGCCATCCCTCAGATGTACTTTTGACCCAACGGTTCAGGTGAGCGGTTCTGTCTGAGGTGCTAACACCTACTCACCCTGCTACCCACCTGCCAGCAGACAGATTAAAGGCCCCGTCACTGATCTGTTCGGGTTTCGTGGGTCTTGTTACAAAGAGCCTGCATTAGTTTCAACCGTCATCTTTAGACGCAACATTCCAGAACTCTTTTTTAGACCAGGGTTCAAGTTGTTTTTGGGATACCTTTAAATAATTCCTGGAGTGACATATGGGTTTGCTCTCTTGGGACTTCTCGTTAGGTTCAGTTAGCCAGGCACAGGTACTGGAAAAGAATTCAGAACGTTAGCTGAACCCAGGTTTGAGCAAAACCATCTCCCCAAACCAGCATTCCTCTAGTTACGCTCCACAACTCACCTGAAGAACTAAAGTGGCCTTGCCCCGTCTTGCATCGAAACACAGCAAGCATGAAAGAGATAAAGTATATTTTTACCTCAGAGGCATATGACACATTTTGTGGGTGTGCTGGATGTGTGTGTGTGTGTGTGATTCAAATCTATGTTTTCATGTGGAATTCCAAAAAGTCAGTAAAACCAGACAAAGTGGTCCCCGTCAAGGTAGAGTGAAGTTTACCAGGTAACTAAAGTCAAGCATAAAGTTAAGGTCAGGTCATGTGTAGCAATGTTTTTAAGGTTAGGTTCAGGGCTAGGGGACGAGGATGTCTAGAGCACAATGAAACACTGTGTGTTTATGTGTGATTCATAGATAGCAAGCCAAAACTTTTCCGGCTTTCCGATGTTGATTCATATCCAGCATTCACCATCCCATAAGCAGGTGCTTTTAGAAGGTCTTCATGCATTAAGAGAGACGTCAGTCAAAACAAACTGTGGTTAAAAAGCGACCTCACCCACATCTCAGACACATCGCAGCCAATCAGAAGAAAACAGAATGTAACGACAGCCGCAGGCTGTCTGAGGAAGAGGATGAACTACTGTCTGTATTAATAAACCGATTACTTATTCGAAAGCATAAGAGTTTCACTCTTGAGGTTAAGAGTAGGGTTAGGGGATAGGGTTAGGGGATAGGGAAAGCATACCTTTGGTCTTCCGGTCCCCAGAAGAATAGAAAAACATATGTTTGTGTGTGTTGGTGAAAAGGGTTCCATTGCTCATCTCAAGCGCCTTTCTAGGGCTCAGTAAAAAACATTTTTTTTAAATCGAGCTCCCTGTCCAGATAGGAAGGGTAGAAAAGATGTGTGACTGGATTGTAAGACCAGGCAAACTATTCATTTATTTTTTCCAAGGTCCCTTTTTGAACAGGGTGCTTTATATGTTGGCTACCTAGTGCAGATATTAGTCATCCTCAAAGACTGTGCTTTTCAGTTATGCTTCTTTGGAAATGTTTTTGTAACAGAAAAGAAAAGAGTGAAGAACTAGTGTGTGTGTGTGTGTGTGTGTGTGTGTGTGAATACTACACTACATACTACTTTCCTTAAAGAGCCTGGTCTAAAGTAGAACACTATAAACTGACCATTGGGGATGCATATTGCTTTTACGTTCAAGACATCAATATTGATTGCACAGCACTCCTATCTGACATTCTGTATTAAATAACTTCACGACTGTCATGCAGGCTTATGAAATAACCGGATATTAACACAATAAGCATTTCAATTTCAGACTAAGCTGAAAACTAATTTTACAAAACAGCCCAAGGTATATTGATTATTAAATCTTTATTTGGAACCACATTAGCTGACAACATGGAGACAGTTTCTCCTGATAAAGATGGAAGTATACGTAGCGAAGTGTGACGCAGTCATTTGCTTTACCAACACATCACTGCTGTAATGGATGAGGCTCCAAGCACTGTTACCCAGCCCCTTGGCTCCTCTCAGAGCCTTGTTTCTCTTGGGGTCCTTCTTAGAATCCAGCCATGCAGGGAGGTTTTCCTAGTCACGGTGCTGTTCACTTGCATCGCTTGTTCTTTGGTGTTGTCAGTATGGTATCTGTGAAGGGCATCTGAGAAACCTTCATGAACTTCAGCTGGGCCAAAGCATGCTTGTAGAGTGGCGCAGAGAATTTAGATTAAAAAAATGACAGTGCAATATTACTTTGAAATGCAGATCATCTCATTGGTGTTGCCTCCGAGGTAGACACTTTACAGGCGGACTGCCCAACCCTGTTCCTGGAGATCTACCGTCCTGTCGGTTTTCTCTTTAACCCCAATTGTGACTAACCTTTGATTAAGCTTTTCATCCAGCTAATTATTAGAATCAGGTGGGCCAAATTAGAGTTGGAGAGAAAAACAACAGGAAGTAGATCTCCAGGCACAGGGTTGGGCAGCCCTGCTTTACAGGGATACATACCTCTGTGGAAAAACCTGACTAGGGCGTCCTCTATCCATCTCTGTTGACATTCTCAATTAGAGCTTCCTCTATCCATCTCTGTTGACATTCTCAATTAGAGCTTCCTCTATCCATCTCTGTTGACATTCTCAATTAGAGCTTCCTCTATCCATCTACGCAGATCCGTGGTATCCATCTACACAGATCAGTGACGGAATAAAAACCTCACATTGCCAAAGCTCAGCACTTCTACAATGTACATATGATCAGCTACTGCATAGCACATAAGTACAATCCATCAGGATTAGAAATATAGAGCAAAGGCAAAGATGTTATGGTAAAGCACGGCTAGTCACACCCAGCCTTGCCCCCCCCCCCCACCGCTCTGAATCAGGACGGACGTATTCCAGGAGACAATTGGCCACGGGAGATAATAAAGAAATAAAAGACCCCCGTTAAAAGCGGCTGAAGTGCAAACCTGTTCACAGTCATTATGTTATATTGGACTTCTCAAATCGGCAAACCACAGAATTGCATTTCTTTCACCGGGATAATTACGGGAGAAGGGTGATTATCAAGGTGTTAGTGATTGTGTGCCGGGCACATCTCCTGATTGAGACCGCTGCGGGCGTGGACTCAGATAATCGTCTCAGATTGCAACGGCGTCACGAGGTCCTGCAATTTAGCCGGCACGTCCCCAACCACACCCTACGCCCTACGTGGCTCCCTACCGTGTACCAGAGTCCCTGTTGGCCCTTTGGAAAGTAGTGAAGTGCGCAGGGAGCAGGGCTCGGTGGTCCCTCAAGGGACTGCAGACACACAATTATCACAGAGAGACTCTGATGATAAGAGAACCGGAGAGAAACCGAGGGTGAGGGGCTGGACCCACCGAGGGGCGGAGATAAAGATGGACAAATGATGGAAGAAAAAAGGTCTCTTCGTCATTAACAGTCTGTCTGTTTTTCCCTTTGATTACCTGCAATTCACTCAGATAAACACCCAGTCCAATTCCTAGGTAAATATCCAGTCCGTGTCCTAGGTACATTTTCTGTCTGTTTCTTGTCGCTAGTTGCCTACTGACTGACGGTCTTTAGTCTTTCAGACATCATTACTATGTCTTTTAAGCACAAGGCTTTATTGATTCTTTCTCCATTCCTGTTAGGTCAGAATTTTTGGTGACTAACTAATGGGAGAAGATGAATGTCTGTGTTCACCAAATGCCTCACATTGTTTGTTCCTCACACCGTTCTATTTTCCCCCCATCACATCCCATCAGAACAGCTACGGCACTTAGAGAGACATCATCTCGCCTCACTTCCTGCTCCATTATCTGGGCATCTCCTCAACCTATCTCGCTTGACTTCCTGCTTTATTAACTGGGCATCTCCTCAACCTATCTCGCCTCACTTCCTGCTCCATTATCTGGGCATCTCCTCAACCTATCTCGCTTGACTTCCTGCTTTATTAACTGGGCATCTCCTCAACCTATCTCCCCTCACTTCCTGCTCCATTATCTGGGCA
>JACXGK010009290.1:0-20305 GCA_016801125.1 Novumbra hubbsi
AGAGAACTGAAAGAGAGTAGATAGAGTGGGGTTGAGAACAGAGAACTGAAAGAGAGTAGATAGAGTGGGGTTGAGAACAGAGAACTGAAAGAGAGTAGATAGAGTGGGGTTGAGAACAGAGAACTGAAAGAGAGTAGATAGAGTGGGGTTGAGAACAGAGAACTGAAAGAGAGTAGATAGAGTGGGGTTGAGAACAGAGGGCATGAACAGAGTAAATAGGTGTTCCCCAGTGATCTGAACGTTACTACGTGACCAGTGCAGCATAGGATCCTTAAGGAGGTACAGGAGGTGCAGAGAGAAGATGGGGTAGAGAAAGGGAGGGATAAGATTGTGTTGGGAGAACTATTATAAATTAAAGCAGAGTTTCTAAACCGTTTTACACTACAGTTAATCTAAATCTGCTTTGTGTTGTGTCTGTGTTCTCTATGTAATAACACAGGGCTGTGTTTTGTGTTGTGTATGTGTCTGTTATAATACAAGAGACCCGGGCCTGTGTTTTGTGTTGTGTATGTGTCTGTTATAATATAGACTGTTTTCTACGACATGTCTGACTGTGTGTTTTCTTCATGTTGTTATAGGAGACGGGTCTGGCTCGTTCCTGTGTATGAGACTGTGTTCTCTGTGTTGTATATTACAGGACAGACTCTGGGGATTCCAGACACAGTCATGGGCCTGACTCTGTTGGCTGCGGGGACTAGCATACCAGACACTGTGGCCAGTGTCATGGTTGCCAGAGAGGGTAACAACAAATACAGCGTCATCACTGATCCTTTCTCCCTTTGGACATGATACATTCAGTATACATACAGACAGTGCTCTCGGAAACCTTCTCCACTAGATGTCCTCATTGTCATAGTTACAACAAACTGTAGCGTTGTCCCTCTTAGGACAAGCTGATATGTAGCTGTTTTTTTTCTATATAATCTGTTCTCTGTCTGGTCTTTTCCAGGTAAAGCGGACATGGCCATGTCCAACATCGTGGGCTCAAACGTTTTCGACATGTTGTGTCTGGGTCTTCCCTGGTTCATCAAGACAGTGTTTGTGGACACGGTGAACCCGGTGGAGGTCAACAGTACTGGTCTGGTCTACATCTCCGGAACCCTTCTTCTCTCCATCGTCTTCCTCTTTGTTTCCGTTCACATTAATGGCTGGAAGCTGGACTGGAAGCTGGGGATTGTTTCTCTGTTCTGCTACATCGTGTTTGCTACTCTGGCCATTCTGTATGAACTGGGCATCATCGGGAACAACCCTGTCAGACTGTGTGGAAACTAATGCATGTTACACACTCAGGGATACACAAACTCACATACACACACAGGGATACACATGTGGAGGGGAGCTACAACTACATTACCATGAAAAGATGAGTCTGAGTTGGTTAGGATTTACATGAATCTCATTATTTGCACACAAAGACTTACACACGGACATGATTGAATAGCCTAAACCTTTTTCTCTCGGATGTCATTTTAGCAACTAAATCAATCGATCGTAAATCTGCCCTTTCCAATATGTAAAGATGTTTGACCGCTTTCTAGAATGTACAGGAGGTCCTCCTTTACATTTCTACAGGATTATTATGGGCTTTGACTCTGCCATTTCATATCCTCCATTTCTTTTTTTTGAGTAATTCTGTTTGAATCAAAGGCCTGTTCTAAGATCCACTTTTGTTTCAGATATATCTTTTTTACAGATGGTCGCACATTGTATGATACAAAATGGAAGTCTTAACTCAGCAAAGGGAAGCTGGTCAAGCCTTGAGGAGGCAAAATATGTCCAATTTCTTTTTCAATTTTTCATTTTTCATGTAGGCCAAGTTTGTACAATCACTTTATTTTGGCCATTGGATAGGAAGTGAAGGTTTGTGTGTAAAACCAAAGTTGCTTTATCATAAATTATTGCAATGTTTTTTCACGGTAATTTCTAAATGTGGGTTACCTATAAAACAGTGTGAAGGTAGTATTGAAATTAAGATGACCTATTCAACATCAAAATATGTATAAAATATTCCTGAAAATATTCTTAAACTGCAGTAAAAGTTTAAACATGATTACAAATGTTCCTAACACCAAAATTACATGTTTTTCACTCATTGTAACATTTTAATCACCTTAACATTTCTGTTTACCCTGGATTTTATCCACTGTTGTGGAGATTTGTAGCATACCAGGCATTTGTTTAGGTATGCAAAGCTGGTCATTTTAGTCTATTCAAACAGACCCTATTTCACAGGGGGGGGGGGGGGGGGGTTGGTAAATTATTGTTCTTGAAATGACAAGATTTGGGGTTTAATTCCCATCGGGGACCAGTGTTCAAAAACATGCATTCCCAGAATATTAAACATCTTAAACATATGAGATTAAATAGAAATAACTAAAATTCCTACAGAACATCATTGATTCTAAACGCTTCTAAATAGTACATATTTATATACACTACCAGTCAAATGTTTTGGGATCACTTAGAATATATATTTTTTTTAAATGTTTTTATGTCACTGTACACATTTTTATTGTTGTAAATGACTATTGAAGCCGGAAACAGATTTACCTATGTAGATATTACATATTTATTTATGGAATATCTACATAGTTTTACAGAAGACTATTATCAGCAATCATCAGTCCTGTCTCCCAATGGCATGTTGTGTTTAAAAGTCTAGCCAACTGGCCAACTCTACTCAAGTTGAGTATCTGGAGCATCAGAAATGGTGGGTTTGATTGCAGGCAAAAAATTGCCAGAACTAAAGAACTTCTTTCTGAAGCCTGTCAGTCCATTCTTGTTCTGAGGAATGTAGGAAATTCCATGCGAGAAATTGCTAAGAAACTGAAGATCCTAAACACTATTGTGTACAACTCCCTTTGCAGAAAAGTGTCTGTCTCTAACCAGAATAGAATGAGGAGTTGGAGGCACCAATGTACAACTAAGCAAGAAGACAAATTAGAGAGTATATATACAGTTGAGATATGTCCTTAACTGGCAGCTTCATTATTCGAAAAACACCAGTATCAATGTCAACAGAGGAATGCTTGAACCCATCTGTCTAGAATGGTGGAGGCAATGTGATGGTTTGGGGTTCTTTGGTGGTGGTGAAGTTGGAGTGTTGTACAGGGTAAAATGGTCACTAGCAATCACTGAATTCGCAACCCTATTCAGCAGCAGCTTTGACTGTATGGTACATTAGAAGTGCCCATCAAGTCAATCCAACTTGTGGTTGGTGCCTCAGGAAGAGGTGAATTTCTTTAGAACTAGAATGCCAAAGGTCTGCAAGGCTGCAATTGCTGCAAATGGAGGATTCTTTGACAAAACCGAAGTTTGAAAGACAATTGATATTTATATTAAAAAAATATTATTTCTAACCTTGTCAATGACTAAATTTTTTATTAATTTTGCCATATTTCCTATTCAAGGACCTTTCTAATTGGCAACAAACATTTAATGGTTGGGTATACAGTCACGTGAAAAAGATAGCACCCCATGAAAACCTTTGTCTTTTTCAACATATGGACATTAGATCTTCATATAAACAATATTGAGAGATGGCGTTAATATAGATAAACAAATTAAACAGAAGAAATGTACTTATAAAATAATTTGCTAAATATACTCAATATAAATCCAATTTGTGGACACCCCCGCATGATCCACCTGAGGTCACTCTGGCATTTATTCACTACTTAAAATTCACTGCATAAAACACACTTTACAATCAGGTGCAAAAGATTATTATTAGAGAGGATTGTGGAGGAGCCTGTCTTATATACTTCAGACATTTAGTTTGGTTTGCTCTTGATTGTTGAAGTGAGTGAAATCACCATAATGAGATAGAAATAGATCTCTGAGGAATTCAGAATGAAGGTTTTGGGAATGGATTGAAAAAAAATCAGCCAATCCACTGTCTGGAATGTAATATACAAATAAAGAACATTTAAAAAAAACTGCCAGCATGCCCAGGTTAGGCTGTCCTAGCAAGTTCAGCCCAAGAGCAGATCACAAGATGCTTAAAAAAGTCTCCAGCATTCCTAAAATGTAATCTCGGGACCTACAGGTAGCTCTTGCCACAGTTGATGTCAAGTACACGCATCTACCATAAGTAGACTGTACAATTTTGATTTGCATGGTAAGTGTGCAAGGAGGAAACCCTTGCCACAAAAAAAAGGTTTGCCAGAGAACTCTTAGACAAAGACCAGGACTTCTGGAACAATGTGCTTTGAACAGATGAATCCAAATTAGAATTGTTTGGGCACCGTAACAGAAGATATGTGTGGCGCAAACCAAAGAAAGCATTTGAGCACAAGAACATCATACCAACTGTGAAGCATGGGGGTATCAATGTCATGGTTTGGGGCTGCTTTGCTGCAGCAGGGCTTGGACAGCTCACAATTATAGAATCCACTATGAATTATTCATTGTATCAGAAGGCTCCTCGTTCATTGACTGCTGTTATATCACATTGTTCTCAACAAACTACACTATGTACAGTAGACTTTAATCTTTAATATATTTAGTTCCGATGTGCGCTTTCACTGTTCCCTAATTTCTCTCAGCAGGGAATGATGTTTTGCAAATCTATACACTCCTTGTCCATGCATACCTTCACAAATGTTGCATCTGTTGTTCTTAAAAAAAAATCTGCACTTCATTTCACTTGCTAATGATCAATTAAGAACAAAAACAATCTGGAATCCAGAAACCCCTTCCTTGTCCTGCAAAGACAACCATCTTCTGGGAATAGTTCCGCAATACACTTTAGCTCTTCCACAAGGGGTTTTATGAATATAGGTTTGGGTGCGAAGTCCCAGATCCAAGATAAAGCCAACATTTGAAAATGATACTTTACACCATTAACAGCTGTTTACAAAAAAAAAAAAAAGATTAATAGAACGCATAATACCTTCACATTAGCAACCGCGTAACACTAACACAGACATCTAAATCAGGAAATAAAAATCAAATATTTTACCAATATCTCGTCATTTGCTGGATGCGGGTGAACCAGGAAGGGAGAAGAGGGTAGTTGCGCCGATACGACCAAACTGATAAGCATTTACAAGCAATCCATGTTGCTTACCTGGAAGGGCCAACAGCAATAAACCACAGAACCCTTTATGGCTTCAGAACGGTACGTCAGGACAGAGATAAGTGTGAAACCTCCAGATCAAAATACTTGTGTTCTCTTGCCGCAGAGAACGAGTGCTGTGAGCAGAATAACACTAGGGCTACGAACAGGGAACTCACTATTTATTGCCATTAGTCCCTTTTGCAATTCTCATGATTGCGTATTGCAAAGACAAGATAGCCAAACACTGGAATGAACTGCTAAAACCTGGTTTTCATTCAAAATAAAGTAAACCATGAATGGGGTCAAGACACATACGGCCAATGACCACAAATACTGTCAAGGATAAAGGACAGCTTCCCTCATCATTGACTAACAATAGCATTTATGGTGTCCACCGTTGTTATAAAACACACCCCAATCCAAATGGGCCAGTAACCTTTGATACCACAATAACATTTACAACCGACAAGTTTAAAAATTAAAAAGTTTATTCATTCAAATAAACTGATGACCCACAATTAAAAGGGCTTACAAAAAAAAGATTAAAAGAAAAACAAAGTCAAGGTATAAACAAACTAATAAACAGACCTTATACATATCCAGTAGTTTTGGAAACGGGGAGATGTGAAAAATGTGTTTTTAAAACAAAACAAAAGCGGTTGGTGACGTTGCGAGCAGTTGTGGTGTCCGTTTGGGGCGGCACTAGGCATTGCGGTCAATGCGGACGTCAACCTCGCGACCGTTGATCTTGGTTCCATTCATCATCCTGCAGGCCTTGTTGGCGCTCTCTGGGGTGTCAAATCTAACCGTACCACAGCCCTTTGACTTTCCTCCCTCCATTTTAATCTCCGCAAACATCACTTGGCCTTAAGTGGGAAGAGGGTAATGGACATTAATGTGTGATTATACACAGACACAGAGGTGTAATGCGGGCCAGTACTACAAAGCTACATCACCAGCCCTCTAGAAGTGCAGTACTAGTAGAGGCTATGATTACAGAAACCTACCACAGACACCGAACTTCTCCTTGAGTTTCTGCCAAGTCAGGTCATAAGACAGCTGAAACAACAACACAGGGCAATTCAATTACTACCATTTCACTTTACTTTGTCCATGATGTACAAAAGTATTCAATTTTTTCTTTACTTTTTATTATGGACTTGTGGACCAGTGGCCAAAATACCCATGTAGATTAATTTGAGGGAACAGAATCATGACCATTTATACACAGTTTAAATCCATAAATATATAGACACCCCACCATACACCCAATGTGTGCCCATTCAGTCAAAAGAGAATGTGAGATTGGCCTGTGTGCAGGCCAATCAGGTTCTCTCACACCAACCTCAAACTACGTCATTATAGAAACACGGTGCATAGACACGGTCATGGGCACAACATTGTCTAAAACGTCTATGTATCCTGTAGCATTGAGATTGGTGGTCTATGACTTTGTCTGGGCCTGTAGATCCTGAACACATCCACAATGACAGCAATTAGTTGACAAGGGCAGAATGTCACTAACTTGTGGCACCCTACGATTTAAAAACACTGAGCATGGAGATTTCACAGCTATGCACTGGAATACATGCACATGTGAGCAATGGGTGTGGCTGAAACCCCTGAACTCAATCATTAGCGAGGGTACAGTAAAGGTACACAATGCGTTTCAAATGAGAGGAAAGCGTACATTTCTGACAAAGATCTGACACCCTCCCTTGGCTCCAGATCCTCGGTCAGCCATGGACCCTCCCGAGCCCCCTCCTCCGTAGCCTCCGAACCCTCGGCTCATCTCCATGCCTCCGCCCATGCGGTCGTACCCAGAGCCCATACGATCCATGGACAGGCTGCCCATGCCACCACCTAGCGGGGGACAAAGACACAGAGGGTGAGCACCTCAGGAGAGCAGACAGTGGTTCCAGTCGCACGCGACCACGCCCCCAAATGCCCCCCGAGCGAAGCACAGTGGACGCTGGCCCGGCCCGAAACGTGGGTTTTCAGACAAGACAGTATGAGGGGACGTTAATGTAATGCTGGGGTACCTAATCCTCCCCCAATGGGCCCCATGCCAGAAGAGCTCATGCCTCCTCCATAACCACCACCTCCTCCCATACCTCCTGATGGAGAGAGTCACACAAACACACACCAGACCGTTACACACCAGGTACAGCACACCACCTGGCTGCGTCGTGTTGGAAGGGGGATGGCCCAACGCAGACTTTGCTAGTGTTTTGAGCTATTCACGCACAAGCGCCCGTTGTCCACCAGGGCCCAGTCTCCCTACAGGTTCCACACCACAGCGGGATTAGTGGCACCGCTGGCCGTGATGATGGGCGACCGTGGACCAAGGAGCTTTATGCCCATGAAGCCGGACACTGACAGGTGACAATGCGTGAGTGTGTGTAGATACTAACCCATTCCTCCGAAGCCTCTGCTCATGGACATATCGCTGCGACCAAAGTCCCTCTCCATCGCCCCGCCCATCCCCCCACCGGACCGGTAGGCCATTTCTGGAAGACGGGGAACAGAGAAGCCCGGTCACACCTCCCGTGTCCGCCAGGAAACCTTGAGCGCATTCAGCCTCGTAGCGCTGGACTGATCCGCCCCTTGTGGCAGGTGCGTACTTACCTCCCATCCGTCCCATGTCTCTGGCGCCAAAGCCACCCATGCTGTCCATGCCCCCGAACCCTCCTACACACAGGCACACAGTCAGCCAAGCGGTTTGGAGGCTGTGGAACGCAACAGAGCCGACAGACTGAAGACCTTACCTCCTCCAAGCCTGTTCATGCCTCCGTAACCAGGTCCATCCATTCCTGAAAAAACACAGATGTTAACAGCAGATCCACACCTGGTACATCAAGTTCCTACACAATTCAAATAATCGTCCTTTGTTCTGCACTGCGTGTGTGTCAGATAAACACAGCCTCCCATTTCCTAAGTCAGGGTTGATGGTCACAGGGTAAAATGTCAAAGGTTAGGGGCCAGTACTGACCTGCAGGGCCCATGTTGCCCATTGCCCCGCCACCGAGTCGGTTGGCATTGATTGGTTGTCCTCCTGGTCCCAGGCCCATTCCAATACCGCCCAGACCACCTGGTTTAAAGACCACATCATCCCTAGTGTTACGCCTTTGTTTAACGGGCCACTAAAACCAGCAGGCGAGGCATGCAACCCTCCCGTCTGAGGTAATATTAGGTCAGTCCCTTATGTTCCTCGGTGACGGCAAATGTACTCACGTGGCAACTGAGGCGCTTTCTCCACCGGGCGGAAATCATCCGCAGGCATGGACTTGTCATCCTGATACACACAAACCCAACAGAAATGATCAACCACGTACTCCGCTGGAACACCTATTACATGGCTGCCAACCTCTAGCCTGACAAACCATACATCCAATGTGACAACCGCACAGCGTTTAGAAAGAGGCATGATAGTCACCTACAACATATTAAACCAGAGAAAAGGTCACGAGCAATTAGGAAAAAAGAGGAATTACAATTATCAATACTAACCATCTTCACGTGCATCTGTCTGTCAAACAGCATCTGGCCATTGAACATGGCTGAAGGTCAGCAGTTAAAGTGGAACAGAGCGATTCAACAAGTGATCAGAAAAATCGACATTACTAAGCAACAACCAACTTAGAAAGTTTAAACACGTTATATTTTCATTCACGATGTAGCTAGAAGGCACTGTTGTGATGGGTTGACGCTGTGTGATGACTTACATAATGCACCAATAAATGGCACAATAGTCTAATGAATATTCAAGTTCCCATTAAGCTTTCAGAATGTGATACGGTATTGCAGCATCTGCAGACGTGCAGCAAAAACACCAGAGACATTTCCCAGCAAACAAAGTTCTCCTATTGACATGTTTTAGCTCACCCTGCTCTGGCTAACATGCCAGCATAGTAACGTCTTTGAAGTAAGATGGTATTTAGTGGAAAACATTGTTGCAATGATCATATAATCAAATGTTCTTTGACAGATGACAATGTAGACATTGGCAAACAAAGGCTGCTACAAATAGCTACTGATGCTAACATTAGCTAGCAAAAAATTAAGTGGACTCTCCTTAATATTAACTAGCAAGTTAACATTAGATGCATCAAAAATCAATTTTGTAAGATGAAAACAATGAAAGGTTTAGATATTATTTGTTTTCCAGAGTTAATAATGCACTTTAGACCAATTTCACAGAGGAAGCATTGAGTAGAACCAAACCGGTTGTCCAGAACAGTACTGTGACGTAACATGCAATCCCTGAAGAGGCAGAGTAAAGCTTTGATTTAATATAGCACACCCGTACATTCAGAGTTGAAGTTATTCTTATTTGGTTTTATATCCTGTGGTGTTCAATGTCCTCCACATGTCTTGCTATAGGTGATCTACAAGCATTCTACCAAAGTATGAAAACAAACGTTACGCTTTCAAGTCAGATAAGAGTTTGATTACACACTTATATGTTGTTGATGTATAGAGGCGTGTCTTGTGTTATAGTGTGCATTTATACAGGGGAAAGGATACAGATGGCCTGTACAGCCTCCAGGGCCTGCTCAAAGGTGACAGTACCCATTCCCCTGCTCTTCCCATCCTTATCCTCCTTCACGTCCGCCCTCTTCACTGTCCCAGCCATGCCGAACACCTCCTTCAGCTTCTTCCACCCCACTTTGAAGTCCAGCTGAGAGGGAATCAAGCAGATGGGAGATGCACGGTAAAAACCCAACACGGTCGAGGCAGCACGCAGTGGGCATCATCGGTCAACACGAAACTTCCAAGTTGGAAGATGACGACAGAGCTTAAGTTCAAAGCAGTCCGGAAATCAGGACAGCAACTGGAATATTGGTAGACTCAAACCCGTAATGCATTTAATTCACTCTACGTAAGAGGAAGACAAGTCAAATGTGTGTGTGTGTGTGTGTGTGTGTGAGAATGTGCACAGTGGTCTCACATTGGCAACAAACACGGTGGTTCCCAGGCGTCCGGCCCGTAGGGAGCTGATGACCTCAGGGGGGACATTGGGGTTGTTGGCGATAGAAGGGGGCACACCTACACCGCCCGGGCCTCCTTCCTGCCCCCTCCCACCCCCACCACCTCCCCCGGGGTACATCCCTCCGGTTCGCTGGAGCACGCGGCGAGCGTGTTCCCCATCTGGATCCTGGACACAGGAAAAGCCGTTAGGAGCACTACCCTGGGTTTAACCAGCGTCCGTGGGACCGTCTCAGGATGTACGGACCAGGGACATACCTCCTTGATGTTGAGGGGTCTTCCGTTAAGGTCATGTTTGTTCATCACTTCTATGGCCTTCTTCACAAATTCCTCATCTTTGAACTCCACAACACTGACGGAAAAAAACAGAAGTCAGCAGGCTGCATGTTTACCATTTAATGTATTTTTGCATATGCTCCTATCCACTGCTACTTCAAGACTTGAGCAGGCATACAACCCCGGGGCAAAAAAGGTGAAAGGTGGTTTCTTACCCACAGCCCTGGTCACAGCGGCAAATCCAGAGACAACACAGAACCATAACAAAGGGAATAAACAAAGACAGCAATTAGACCCTGAAAACAGGAAACATAACTATTACACCGCTGGCTACACTCTAAAAGTGGAGTCATGACTTGAAATCTAACAAGGTGGGCAAATGTGTTTTGTTTTGTTTGTAGGTATAGATATGTATAGATATATATATACATTTTAAGTATGGGTGTATTGTCTAGACTTTATTTATCCTAGTGGAAATACGGTACGTTTACCATCTTGAGTGGAATAAAAGGATTAAGCAGACATTATTAACCCACTATATGGACAAAGGTATTTGGCCACACCTCTCAATCATTGAATTATGGTGTTTCATTCAGTCCCATTGTCACAGGTGTATAAAGTCGAGCACATATTCATGCAGTCTCCTTTTACAAAAATGTGTGAAAGAATGGGTTGTTCTAAAGCTCTATGAATGCGAGCGTGGTATTGTAATAAGATGCCACAAGTCAGTTTGTGAAATCAACTGTAAGTGGTATTATAGCCAAGTTGAAGAGTTCATGAACTACAGCAACTCAGCCACAATATGGCAGACCTCCAAGTTCCAGAGTGGGGTCGCTGAGGTACATAGTGCGTGAAAGTAAGCGCCAATCTGCTGACTCAACAACCGCAGAGTTCCAGACCCCCTCCGGCATTAACATTAGCACTTAGAATGTGCACCGGGAGCTCCATGGCGTGGGTCTCAATGGTCAAGCAGCTGTATGCAAGCCTTATGTAACCAAGGACAATGCCAAGCGTTGGACAGAGCAGCGTAAAGCACGGTGCCACTGGACTCTGGAGCAGGGGAAACATGTTCATTAGAGTGACAAAATACACTTCCGTATCTGGCCGTCTGATGGACAAGTCTGGGTTTTGCAAATGCCAAAAGAACGTTTCCTGCCTGACTGCATTGTGCCAACGGTAAAGTTTGGTAAAGGAGGGATAATGATATGGGGCTGTTATTATGGGGTTGGCCTAGGCCCCTTAGTTTAGTGTGGAAAAACTCAACTGGCCCACACTGAGCCTTGATCGAACACCTTTGGAATGAACTTGAACGGAGATTGTGAGTCAGGCACTCTCGTCCAAAATCAGTGTCCGACCTCAGCAATGCTCTTCTGGAAGAAAGGGTAAACATTCCACTATGACAAAAATCTTTTAGAAAGCCTTCCAAGAAAAGTGTTTCAATCCTGTTGTTGCGTGCTCACTTGGGTTTTGAGGCTAGGTGTTTTGTTAAAGCACTTTGAGACAACTGCTGATGTAAAAAGGCTTTATAAATACATTTGATTGATTGAAGAGTGTAAGCTACAAAAGACGAACAAACTCAATATTAATGCCTATATATGTATAATGGGATGTCATACAAGCTCCTGTAGGTGTAATGTGTAGGTGCCCCAAAACCTTTGTCCATATAGCGTACATGCATATCTGTTGTGTCAACATTTGTTTTGGAATGAGCACTGAAATCATTTTGACTTGAACTACATATAAAAAGTTGAATGCATTTTAACATATTTTGCTTAAAAAAAGTGAGCAAGTTCATAGATGAATCCTACGACAGGAGATTTTCTTGTGAGCAGCTGGAAAAAAGAAGACAGTTATTTTATACAATATCTACAATGTTTTAGGGTCAGGGATAAGAATTTGTTTTGTTCCTAAGAAGATGGAATTGTGCCATTAATATAAATAAAAAGGTAACAAAATCTTGATTCATGATTTAAAAGCCAAAAAAGTCAAATGTCAATCAAGAAGACATCACAAAATCCCTTTGAGAAATGGTCAACTAACAAACTTTGACACCAATTGAGAAAAAACTACAACAACTTAAAAACAAATGTTTACGCAGTTTCAGATGAATTCGAGTTAGTGTTCCAGAATCAACAAGACATCCGTCGTCACTCTACAGCCAACTAGGCTATAACAGGCTCTATATAATAGCCACCAACATGTCATCATCCCATATACATACATAGAGACCCATGGATCAGATCAGTGCCTTACAGAACACTGGATAAAAGCACTGCATTGGAGGGCATTTAAAACCTCGTGCAGTGAGTTGGACCACATCACTTACCCTTGACTTTCCTTCAGCATCCTTAAAGAGCTCCACGTATGTAACCTCACCAACTACATGAGACATACAAAGGAAAAATACCAAGAGAACAAAAGGCATTTAAAATCACCAGTCGACTGTTGAACCACCACTCTCCCGGGCCAGGCCGTTGCCTCGGTTACGATGCTTCCCCATGATTGGTCAACAGTGAGCCCAGACCAACAGTCACCACACAACCTCCAATGCCTTCCTGGGCTCGACTGAGACACACAGTCAGTCAACTACTGTCAACCTGGGAATTCAGATCACACTTCAGCATAGAACAGTTTGGTCAACACGGTTCCCATCAGCATGGCAATGAGTCACTACAGTTTAAAAAGGTGTCCTTTTCACCTTGCAAAAACACTTGTATAAGAGCTAAAAACACCAATAGTTCAATGTTCAGTGCACAGAAACATTTGTACAAAACAATCATGTCACCTAAACACATGGTCAACTGAATCACGTGAGCAAGTAGTCAATACTACTACTTGTCTGAGGTTACATTTAGGAGCGGCAAGCCTAGATCATAAAACCCATAGTAGCTAATCACATAACTTAAGTCATCTTTAACAAGCACAGTCATTTCAATTCAATCCAAGCTAAATTGGTGTCCACCCAGGAGTAAAAATAATCCAGACATGTCTCAATTCTACAGACTCACTAACATCTGCAGTACAATAGCATGCTGCCTCGAAGGAAGGGGATTAGAGCCAAACTAAGGCTGGGTCTACGCACTGGTCACCAACACAGGAGGATAGAGGAAGCTCCTGGTTGAGCTGAGAGAATAGGGTCTATCTAAGGGCAGTATTGGCTTGGCCCTGGGCAAGGACAAATTACCTTTTTCTCTCATCAGATCTTTGATAGCCTGCCACTTCATATCATAGGGGATATTGCTAATGAACACTCGGTTCCGATGGCTGCCACCCTTCTTGTCCCCAGAGGAGTGCTTCTCCTTGTAGGGGTGGAAGCGGTTTGCTTTGCGGGCTCCTCCCAACATCTTCTCCTTGAGGTCAGACTTTGAGTCGGACTTCGAGGCAGGCCCAAGGGAGTCAGCTGAGACGGAGTCATCGGGGTTTTCTGCAAGGGCCTCCGCATCGTCAATGGGGTCATCACCATCCACAGGGGCATCATCGTCACCAAGGACCTCATCGCCAAGGACCTCGTCATCACCAAGACCCTCTTCTACAGCAGGGGCATCCTCACCAAGAATCTCATCTTCAGCATCCCTGGAAAAAGACAGTTATGCTGGCGCTAATTATACCTACGCAGGATCATACATCTCCATTAAGAGACAAATTATAAGTAACAGGATTATGAATAAATAAACCAGTTAGTTAAATCATCCTTTAAGTGAAACATGTCTCAAAATAGCAACATGGGTTTCGTTACCGCTGGTATTGACAGTAACCGTAATACTAAAAAAATTAAAGATTGCGAGTGTGTTAATAATGCACATAATGTCATATTCACTAGGCAATTAATGTCACCTGTAGACATACAATGCATGTGATTATACCAAAAAGCAGGGCCGGCCTAATAGCACGCCGTTTACATAACCTATACACTAAGCGAATATTAGTTTTGCCAAAAAAACACAAAATTGAAGATGAATTTTGACTGATAATCATGTACTCAAAATCTGATTTTGTGACAGCCCTAATACAATAACAGGCTCAAACAAAGAACTGTCTTCAGAAACTAGTCAGTCTAAGGAAAGGAAAGAAGGCTAATTCATGTAAGAAATTGCCAAGAGAATTAAGATCTCATAACGCGGTGTGGAATAGTCTATTCACAGGAAAGCATAAACTGGCTCTGACCAGCAAGGAAGGAGGAGTGAGAGGCTCTGGTGCACAACTGAGCAAGAGAACAAATACATTAGTTTGGAAAGTTTGGAAAACAGACGCCTTACAGGCCGTCAACTGACCGCTGCATTATATAGTAGCCACAAAACACCAGTCTTAACGTGAACAGAGTCAAGGGGACAAACAATTACGGAGAGACAAATCTAAGTTGGAGGTGTACAGATCAAAGAACATTTGTGAGTCGCAGACCAAACGAAAAAATGCCGGAAGAGTGCTTAACAAAATCTCAAGACTACCCAAATATTTACTACTAAAATGCCAAAAGGTCTGCAAGGCTTTAATTGCTACAAACTATCTAATTCAATGTAGGTTTTCAAAGAAAACAAGGACATGTCTAAGTGATCACAAACTTCAACTGTAGTGTATATTTAGTAGGTCTCGCCCAGGGGTATTCAATTAAAATGTATAGAGGTCCGGTTAGACCAAATGACCTCAAGCAAAGACCCGGAACATCAGGTCCTATTTGCGGTATGATTCAGTGCCAGACATATTGAAGCAGTCTAGTTTTTGAATGCATGTAGTAAACGGAGTCTCAAATAAAATAAAATGTACAATCCAATAATATTTAAACAAAATATATTGTCCGTTTTCATATGCAACTTGTATTGTAAATGGTTTTATATAAATTATGTATAAGATGAATATTGAATTATAAATAATATGTAATAATAACAAACATTGTCTCATCTCAAATAAAATAAAGTCTGCATTTAAAAATAAATCGGCCTGCTTTTGAGCTTGTTGGACTGGTTAATTCTAGAAAAATGCTTGTTTCTATTTTGATAACATTTTGCATGCAACTTTAAAGGGAACATTCGTAAGTACGTTGTTGAGCAGTGAATCAATGTGTGAAGGATTTTGTGGACCGATCATATAGGGCTCACATTGGAGGCCAGTGCACAAATATGATTGGCTGAGTAGCTTCACGTTGGGTGATTTACAAAGCATATGCGATTGAGTTTCCTGGGCCGCTAAACCAGAGCCGTAAAGGCTAGACACGTTGTGCAGGTTAAAATGGAAACGTTCTGTCAAAGTGTATTAACTCTCAATAATATATCGGTTATAGGTCCTGGTCCAGATAGGAACCCACTTGGGTCACGGTCCGCCAATTAGTGACCCCTGGTTTAGCCGAATCGGATGTATTATTTCAGATCATGTGACAAAGGACTATTTGAAAAACCATGTAAAAATAAAATTTACCCAACCTGACATTAGTATCCTATAGGTAGATTACTTGTTTCTTCTGGTTGTAAAGGAGGAATTTGGTTGAAACAAAGTAAAAAAAAAAAGGGTTTTAACACGTCTTTTGCAGGTTAGGATACTAGGTTATGGTTAAATTTCCATATATAGAGAAAACAAATATACACTGAATGTCCATTGTAAATCTAGAATATTTTGCTGAATTCGGGCTAGTTAGTTGGACTGGGAATTATAGTGGCTGGAAAATATATATATAGCACCTAAAATTTAATTTAGTTAATTTTGAGTACTCTGCAACAGTGTTGCCTTTAGCAAAGTCTTAATTGAAAAAAAAGGGAATTGACAATTAATTGGGTTAGCTGGTAAAATACCAAAACGACATTATTTAAAAACACACAAGTAGTTCAAGACAGAACTGAAAAACGTCACCATACGGATTGGATGGTCTGTACAAACTAAACCCCATTTACACTGTGTAAAGTCTGCAGGCGTCGCATTCAATTACATGTATAAATAAATAAGACGGAAATCAATTTAACAAGGAAATGTAATGTTAATTAACAATGCACAGTGTCTTTCAATTAATATATTTTAAAAAATCCCCATGAGGTTTGAACACTGGTTATGATATACCCACAGAAACCTCGAACCCACTGTTACGTGGGTTGAGTCAAGTTGGCCATCCCGGCCATGCAGAAACAGTGCGGTAAAACGCTAGTTATCACTACATCATGGCTGAATGGCCGAAATTATCTCACAGTTAGAAAAAAAAACTGATCTACGGTGATAACTCCGAAACACCATTTGACTAGTTATCCACACAATAGCAAGCAACAAAGCTAACCTGGCTAATTTAATGCTAGCTAGTTTGGATGTTAGCTTTAATTCAGTGCTTATGTTGCTAGCTAGCCTCCATTTTGCCGGTGAGTACAGCACAGACCGTGTTAGCCACAACAATTCGTTATTATAGTTACATCTTTACGCCATTCGTGCCATCCTGTGATGTCTCCTCGTTCTCAGCTTCGATGATTTCTTCAGGTTTATCTTCGGTTTCTTGGACAATATCAGCCATATTCGTCCGCTTGCAGAGAAAGCTTAATAAACCGACAACCGCGTTGAGAAAGATGCGCATGCGCCTGTTTACACTGCGCAGTTTAAAATCAGTGACACAGTTCACGGGCATCCACCAACGCGAGAATTGGAAAGATCGTTGCCTGGTTTAATGTCTTTTAGGACCCTCTTCCAACAATACATCGTTTTGATGTAATTTGCCGTTGGTAAGTGTCTAATACATTGCAGAATCGGTTCTACAAGTAAACTTTTCGCACTCCAAGAAAAGAATGACATGTCTTCCTAAAATTGCGAATAACAAAATCTCTGTGAAAAAAATTGGTTTGTTTAAAAAAGTGATTTACAATGAGCAGACAATGACTTTAAAAAAGATAGACTTTCCATTCAAAACAATTCGAATTATCCGCTTTGGCTTTCTAATTTATAAGACGTGTAGATAATTTATGAGAAGTGTCGATTTTTTGTAAGAGGCACATTTACATTACATTTGTAAGGAGGTCGCAGAGCTGTGTGATCAAGAGTTCATGCCAACTCAAAGCAGAGATTGCTGACTTTTTGAAATATAAATGTATGCATTGGAGAGGTTTATGCTTCTTGCGTTCCAATAATTGCACTGGAAGTACCTACATGACTACTTAAACTGCAAGGGTTAGCATTCTGTGAAGTTAGTTACATTGGTGGTTGGAAAAGAGATGTTTTGGAAGTGCCCCTGGCATTGTGGATGCTTACAGAGAGAGAGAGGACTATTTTCGGCAAAATAAAAAACCATATGTGAACAGAAAGTGGGCTACTACTACTAAATTAGAGATGGGGCCAAATTGTCAATGCCACATTTAGTCAAGCCCCTTGTGGAAAATGGAAATTTCACTAACTCAAAAAAAGATAAATTGGATATAAATAGTGTCAGTAATATAGATACAGAAAATCCCTTAGGCTATCAATTCCTGTGCAGACCCAACAAATAGTTTTTAGCATAAAACACTCTAGCGGTGAACATTAATTATTATTAGCCATAGCCTTCTGGAAAAACGAAACTGTGTAGCATAAACCAAGCCTATTTTTAAGCTGAACTATTTGTAAAAATATATGTAAAAAATAACACTTTGAGAAATGTGGTCTTTGTTGTAAGAACACACTACGCATGCATGCATCTCTCCTTAGTGCACTCGCTAGCTGTCTTCTGCTAATTATTGTCCTTTTATTTATCAGTTAAATAGGCTACTGCTTTAGCACCTGTGGTGGCCCGGACTTTGAGGAGGCCTCCTTGCAAGGTTCGAAGCTCAAGGCCCCTCCCCCAAAATGTTGCTTATACCACAGTCTCATACATCAATAGACGGATGGCTGTCTATCGTTAACTATACATATTCAGTAATGGAAAAGAGAGACATTTGCCTTTGATGCCCTTTTTGTGCAAAGCAATGATGACTGCACACATTCCCTTGCAGGTAACCATGGTTAACAGAGGAAGAACAATGATTTTAAGCTCAACGCTTATTTTAAAGCTTTCAGTCCTGACCACCAGGCTCATAACATAAAACTATCTGGTTGCATATTTCGCCAATTAAATTCTAAAACAATCTACTTGAACCGCAGAAAAGATGCAATTCGTACTTTAGGAGAAAGATCAACATATGCACCTACTTACCGAGACTGGTACTCACTCCCGGACTCATTTCATTTTGGTGGATACAATCATGGATTGTAAAGTGGTCGGATAGGAACATGACTACTTTGGCAGGATTTTGCAGATAAAGAGCCAATAAGCCTAATAAAGGATTTTCAGCAAAAGTGCTCTGATTGGAGTGAGTATTTGGGCTGAGTCTCTGGGCTGAGTCTCTGCTAATATCTCTGTAATTCAATAACCGTTAGTCGAATGGCCTCTGCAATAGCCCAGAGGGACCAAGGCCAGAGGATTATACTCTTACACCAACCATGGAACACGTCGGATCATCTTGAGGGAGAATGAAGGGAGGTTTGGCTGCACCTCTGGGAATATTACCTACTGACACAGCTCTACAAAATAGAGAGAACACAGACAGATAGTGAAAAGATGAAGCAGAGAGTGTTGTCTGCATGTCCACCTAATCTAAAAGCTAGTAAGGATGTTACTCTTTTGGTGACATATCTTCTAACATCGCACAGACTGAGAGATTCATCTTCTACCATGTAATAGAGTTGGCATCCATGACAGTGCAATATATTCACTGCTGATAGAATATGCAATGTGTGCAGTATGTGATTATTCTGCAGAGGTTGGTGAGCCCCATCAAATATCAATCCACTAATGTTCTATTAGAATTACTTATTTTAATTAATTTGGACTACCTTGGAGCGTTATCACGTCAATGCAAACGATATTGTCAGAGAAAAGAGAACGGCAGAATACTAACAACTGGTGTGACATTACTTTTTACTGCTCTAACAGTGTTGGAAAATCTTTAATAACAGTCATAAGTCTTCTCTGCGATGCATCATGCCTATGAACAGCTATTATCCGTGGTATATTGGCCAAGTACCACATCCTGTAGTGCCTTATTGATTTTTTTTGTTTTTTAAAGATATCACTTTAGTCGGTATGTTCACTTATAAAGATGGTTCAAATTTGCAACTTTTAAATGTTATGCTGGAAAAACAGCGGAATAGTTCAAATCATTGTGGGAAGTAAATCCTCATATATTTGATGAATAAGAGGTGTTGACATGTACAGCAATGACAGTGTCCTTTTTCTATCCATTATATCTGTGGTATTTAAATGTCCCTCAAAATCAGTTCCACTCCATATCAGAAGAACTGACTTCAAGAGCCAGAATTTTCATTGGCCTTTTTACCTCTTCATATAATCATAATCAGAAAACAATAATCATGACCTCCTCATATACAACATTTATGGTGCCCGGGTGTTAATCCTCTCAGTCATACTTATTGCGATCACACAAACTCTAGAAACGCCAACATCTAGACGACATCTCGAGACAACAGTCAGTTCCAATGTTATAGATTAAATTGCGGTTTGAAGAACCTTCTAGATGATGACTCCAAGGTTTCCTTTAAGAACCCGTTCTTCCTCCCGTTCCTCAATCCCTTCACCCCTCCGCGGTGAAATGAAAAACAGGACCAGAACACCATGTGAAGGAGAGGGACGAGAAGTGAAGCGGGAGGAGGAGGGACACAGCGCTGTTGCCGTGCGCAGGGTCCCCCTAGAGAGTAAGTGATGTGTAAGGGTATGTGTGGGGTACGTGTTTGTGTGGGGATATGTGTGGAGAGAGGGGGGTATGCGTATCGGGGGAGATATGCTTGTGGGGGCGTATCTGTGTGTGTGTGGGTGGGGATATGTGTTTGTGTGAGGGTGGTAGTGTGTGGGTGGGTACCTCTGTGTGTGTGTCTGGATTTGTGTTTGTGTCAGGGGGTATGTGTATGTGTAGGTATCTGTGTGTGTGGGGATATATGTGTGTGTGTGTGGGGGGGGGGGGGGGGGGGGGGGGGGGGGGGGGGGGGGGG
>JACXGK010009291.1:0-20327 GCA_016801125.1 Novumbra hubbsi
AGAGGGGGGGCCAGAGGGGGCGGGGGGCAGAGAGGGGGCCAGGTTATATGCTAGGGAAGCTCTGCAAGAATATTTGCTATATATCTAAGGATTTGTTAATGTCTTTTCAAGTTTTTCATTTGTGAGAGTGTGTGTGTGTCCAAGTGGCATTTTGCATGCAGGGGAACAGTGTATGTGTGTTTCATTATGCTTGTGTGTGTGTCATTATTTAATGTTAACACCGCTGTACACCAATCAATGCCAACGAGAGATCACTTAGTGCCTGAGTTACCCAGGGAGACGGGCTGGCACACCAATCAGCTACCAGGGAACTCTGATGAGGGACATGAATGGAGCTCCTCAGGTTGTGCAGAGCACACTGAAAACACACCCGGAAGGAGAAGGTGTCAGTCCACAAAACACTGTGTCCATCCTCTCACGGTCTCATGCCCTCCTTTCACATGCAGGACCGGTTCAGTTATTTGTATTAGTTCTGCTTCAAATGAACGTATGTGTTGGGAATGTGGTGAAGTTGAGGGATGAGCCCAGAGAGGATGTGGTGAGGTTAGGGGATGAGGCCACAGGGGATGTGGTGAAGTTTAGGGATGAGGCCACAGGGGATGTGTAGTAAAGCCAACATCCTACAACTGAGCGCTGTTCTTAGAGACACACCACAAACACCTGTGGGGCCTTATTGCTATAACAAACCGTTAAAATCCACGTTTTATCACACCTGTGATATGTTTGGAACCGCTGTTTCCTTGATGTTCTCTTTCTCTCCCATTCGGCCTTTGTCATCTTTCTTACGTTCTCTCCAATGATCTTACTAACTCCCTGTTGCTACATTTGTTTATGTTGCTGTCCAGCGGTAAGAAGCGTAAGCCGGCCTGGACGGACAGAATCCTGTGGAGGGTGAAGCCTAAAGAGCCCCCCCCAAAGGAGGAAGATGACGACAGGGACTCTGGCCTGGATGAGAAGAACACCAAGCCACAAATAATGGAGGATGAGTTCCCCCTGAAACTCAAACAGAACTCGTACACCAGCAACATGGAGTATGGTATCAGCGATCACAAGCCAGTCATTGGAATCTTTACATTAGAGGTGAGAGTGACCATATTCACAGTCTTTCCTTAGAGTAGCACTGATCTTATTAACAGAGTCTTTCCTTAGAGTAGCAGTGACCATATTCACAGAGCCCCGTCTCAGAGTAGCAGTGACTGTATTCACAAAGCCTTGCCTCAGAGAAGCAGTGACCGTATTCACTGAGCCTCATCTCAGAGTAGCAGTGACCATATTCACAGAGCCTCGTTTCCGAGTAGCAGTGACTGTATTCACAAAGCCTTGCCTCAGAGAAGCAGTGACCGTATTCACTGAGCCTCATCTCAGAGTAGCAGTGACCATTTTCACAGAGCCTCGTTTCCGAGTAGCAGTGACTGTATTCACAAAGCCTTGCCTCAGAGAAGCAGTGACCGTATTCACAGAGCTTCATAAGAGCAGTGCTGAACTAGGATCAGGTCCTTCCTGTCTATACATTGTTAGTCAATATGATTTAAAGATTAAACTGGCTCACGATACATAGCAGCTCAAACCAACCAACCAACCCTGCTTGCCTTAACCCAACCCTGCTCATCCAACTTCAACCTGACCATACCCCTCATGCCTACCTCAACCCACCCTATCTATGTCTATCTTGACTTAGCATATCTACCTCTGCCTGAACATTCTTCTACCCCTCTGTAGCTGAAGAAGATGTATGAGACCCCATTGGTTAGTGTTTGTGCTGAGGGGGAATGGAGTGCAGACTTCGATGCCATGGTGATCTACAGCCCTCTTCGGCCATTCCCGTCCAGCGCCTGGGACTGGATCGGCCTCTACATGGTCAGAGTTCAACTTCTCTGCTCTTTTCAATCAGTGAAGCGTTCAAATTTGCCATTGTCCGCTCAAGGTGGACATTTCCATTTGGCCAAATCTCTGCTGTGAGCATATAATTCATCAGATGTAGTTTATACCAGCGTGTATTTGTATGTTACAGGTGGGGTTCAGGAGTGTTTCAGACTACATTACCTACACCTGGGTGAAGGACAATGAGGTCTCCTTCAACAACGAGCTTACCCAGGTAGTATTGTGTGTTATTGCTTTTGTGTTCGTGTGTGTGTGTGTGTGTTTTCCCTTGCATTAATGTGTGTACTGAATGTGGGTGATATGGTGATGTTGAACGGGATGAATATGTCGCTGTAGGTCTATGTGAGTAAGGATGAGATTCCAGTGCTCGGAGGAGAGTGTATTCTCTGCTACTACAGCAGTGCGCTGCAGTGCATTGTGGGTATCAGCTCACCCTTTAAGGTAAGTGCAAGTGCACTGTAAGAACATTCAAGACACACTCACACACATGCCAGTTTACACAGAGATTTATCCTAGTCTTTGAGTCCTGGACTTAAGATATTAAAGATTCTCCATTACGTTTTGGATTCATAATTATTAATTTGTTTTCAGGTGGAAGCCTCTAAAGTAGCCTTAGAGGAAGGTCTGGCCCCGGAGAACATACACATTCTTGACAAGGCCACAGCCAGTTAGAACCTGAGAGTGGAACCAACTCTCTTCCTGGACCAGGCGCAACCTTGTACACTGTCTGACTGTCCTCTATGCTGTTACATGTATGTCTGGTGGTCCTGTCTGTCTGCAAGCCTGTCTGTCTGTCTGCAAGCAAGCCTGTCTGTCTGTCTGCAAGTCTGCCTGTCTGTCTGCAAGCTGCTGCTAGAGTTATGGAATGTTACTTTTTGGAAGATCTATAGGCCAGTGCACTTCGTTATTTTATGATTAATACAGTTTAACACTCTAAATTGCCAAAAATTAGGGTGACAGCTGTAACTGTGTGTTTATTTCTGTTCACATTTTAATGTTGATCCCGCTTTTAAAATCTGTCACCGAGAGACACTGGCAGTATTGTTTTAAGAAGGCACAGTGTATTTTCTTTCACACTTTTTTTGTGTGTGTTTTATTACTTTGTGTTTTTGTGACCCTTTGATTGGATTTAGACAAAATATATTTTCAGGTGTTCTATGTTTGAGAATTTCCAAAAGCTGAATATTGACATCAAAGTCAAGGCTGATTGCTTGAAAATCTTCCAATCATATAAAAGTGTTAATGCATGAATATTAGTAAATTATGTTTTAAATAATTGTTCATGCATTTCTTAGTCCTCTATTGATAATACACTTGATCAGTGTATTGTCCCGTAGTACGGTTTTAAAAAAGTGCCCATGTCCATGTTACTTTTATAGTCGTGTTTAAAAGGTTAGTTAAAGGTTGACCTGATGGCAGAAGTTGACCTGAGGGCAGAAGGGCAGCTTATTGGTCAAGAGCATTGGGCCAGTCAGGACACTGGTTCTAGTCCCCAAGAGCACCAGGTGGAAAAACTGGATTGAGGATGGAAATTGATCCAATAAAACAACATGGATTTAGCAAGTGCCTCAAAATAATCTTTAGATAACGGTCCAACTGATACTTTGGTACAAAACTCTACATTTTATTTATTGCTGCATTTGAAAATGTTACTGTTCTTTTTTTTTTTAAAGAAATGCAAGTATTTTCTTGTTTGTACTGTATGCATGGACTTTTGGCCTGTAGAAGTTGTTATGTATGTTGAAAACACTGAAACTGTAAATTCAATATTAAGGATTACTCCAGCCACTTTACTCTATTTATATTCCGAATTAGTTGGGCTATATTTTCTCAGTAATATTTTATGGAAATTACATACTGTAACAACCTATTTAAAGCTTTAATAAATCAACAACAAGAGATGCATTCTTCATTCTTCTTTAATTAGGAAAACATTGTAATGTCTGCAAGACCCTTTTACACTGTTAATCGCTGTCTTTTTTTATGGTTTATGATAGCTCCGCCCAGATTACGGTGTCGAATAACTGTAGCAACCGTTTGTTTACATACTGAACTGGAGTTGATTCTGGGTAATTCATTTCAGACAAGATAGACAACACTTTCCAACTTTCTGCGCACAGAAAACGTAAGGTTACTGACGATTCGTAAAATGTATTTATTTTACTACCTTGTTAAAAAATTCAATCCAACTTCGTCAGCGAGTTTGCTAAAGCTGATGTGGTAATTAAGTACATGTTCTGCCAATCCTTCCTAGTTGGTAATTTACCAAGTTTGTTGGCTAGTGCGGTAGGTAGTACGAGATGTTTACAGTAGCTTGTAAGCCGTATTTTGGGGGGCATTTATCAAAGCCTTCAGTGACATTTGTGTTGTTTCTGTACAGTGTTTTTTTTCTCAAGTAGATACGTGTTTGTGGTTCCACACTCACTGAGAATATCAGAGGATGTCTCGACTGATGGACTCTTCAACCAAGTTCCTTCCACCAGAATGGAGACGCGCAAACCAAACCCAGTATGATAGTGCGAAGGCTGAGCGGGCACGGTCTGAGCGACTCTCGGCAGCGAGCAGAAGGTTGATAGAGGAGAGTGATAAGATCGCTAAACGCATGGAACTGGATGCCAACCAGAAACTGGGTAAGATGGCATATACACAAAAGATGATGGTATACGTTTAATGCAAGATGAGGGGTTGTTTCACCAGTAAAATAAATCATCCTGTTTGTTTCACTTTCTACCAACACATGGCTTTACACCACATCATCTACCAAGCCATAACAACACTTTTACCCTCTCGTTCAGAGCAAAGAATTCATGACATCAAGTTCTGGAGGACTGAGCTGGAACGGAAACTGGAGGAGACTGTTCAGGAGATTGAAAACCTGATAACCTGTAAGAGCCGGGTGGAAAGAGCTTTGGAGAGCTGCTCTGAGCCCCTCAGAGTCGTCCTACAATGCCTGGCTGAGAGGTGAGGAACAAGCCCCCAATCCAACTCCTGTTCCGCTAGTTTGATAAGGCAAAGATACACAACTTGGGAGTCTATTCACTGCCCAACATGGAGCCAGACCAAGACCTACAGGCTGAGGAGGAGGTCCTTCAGTTGTGGAATTTGTTTGTAGAAAGGTAGTTTCATAGATGCCAGGGTGGTTCAGTGGTCCAGGCCTCCTGTCCCTCGGGTTGAGCAAGGGTGGTTTTGTGGTCTAAACAAGGGTGGTTTTGTGGTCTAAACAATGGTGGTTTTGTGTGTCCCTGGTGCCTGGTAATGCTCACATTACCATCAATTTATTGTTAGCTAGCATCAACTAGACTTAGAAACTGGTGACCGTGAAACTCTTCTTTTTCACTTCATCTTGGCCTATGGACTTATATTATTTACAGTTTTGTATGATGGGGGCCTTTGCTTTCCATTCCCGACTTGCATTGCCTTGTGATCAGGGGTGTGAGTCTCCCTGTACATACCGGTCTCCCTAGTCTCACCTGTCTACCATCCTGTCATTGAAATGAGAAAATATATTTAGGAAAAAACATATAGCAGAGAAATAATAACATTAAAAATACAGACATAGTAAAACAACTAACTATTATAACACCAAAATAAACAAAACCATGAAGGATTTGTTTTGTGCTGTACAACTAGAATGGTCTATCCTTAATAAAACTTGCCGGATGGCCTTGAGCCAGTCACAGGGAGGGGTGGCGTATGGAACGTCATGGAAATGTGGGAGTGATGGTGTCCTCTATCTCCGTGTATGTTCAGACAGAGGCGTGTCTCCACTGACCTGGTGTATGAGGAAGTGATGGTGTCCTCTATCTCCATCTGTGTTCAGACAGAGGCGTGTCTCCACTGACCTGGTGTATGAGGAAGTGATGGTGTCCTCTATCTCCGTGTGTGTTCAGACCGAGGCGGGTCTCCACTGACCTGGTGTATGAGGAAGTGATGGTGTCCTCTATCTCCGTGTGTGTTCAGACCGAGGCGGGTCTCCACTGACCTGGTGTATGAGGAAGTGATGGTGTCCTCTATCTCCGTGTGTGTTCAGACAGAGGCGGGTCTCCACTGACCTGGTGTATGACAAGGTGGAACAGGAGCTTATGAAAGAGAAGGAGGTGATTGAGGACATGGCTTCTCTGCTGCAACGCACCCTGGAGCAGACCAATGAACAGATCCGGTGGGTGACACACACACACACGTGTTTTACTGAACTTGTAAGGACTTTATTGGGACAAATGTATTTCCATAAAAAAACTAACTGTAAACCTAAGCCTAAAAACGTGAACCTAAGACATTTATAGAAGTGATATCTGTCAAATATTTCTATTGCGTTCTCCCATTCAAACCTGTGTGATTAGATTGAAAATAGGTTTGCATACAAAGATACGTTCTTAATTTTGTTGGTTTTACATTTTAGTAGGTGATTTACCATGGGTTACTATACTATACAGAATGTCCTCACTAGTCATGATTTACCATGGGTTACTATACTATACAGAATGTCCTCACTAGTCATTATTTACCATGGGTTACTTTACTAAACAGAATGTCCTCACTAGTCATGATTTACCATGGGTTACTTTACTACACAGAATGTCCTCACTATACAGAATGTCCTCACTAGTCATGATTTACCATGGGCTACTATACTATACAGAATGTCCTCACTATACAGAATGTCCTCACTAGTCATGATTTACCATGGGCTACTATACTATACAGAATGTCCTCACTAGTCATGATTTACCATGGGTTACTTTACTACACAGAATGTCCTCACTATACAGAATGTCCTCACTAGTCATGAGTTACCATGGGTTACTATACTATACAGAATGTCCTCACTAGTCATTAGTTACCATGGGTTACTATACTATACAGAATGTCCTCACTATACAGAATGTCCTCACTAGTCATGAGTTACCATGGGTTACTATACTATACAGAATGTCCTCACTAGTCATGAGTTACCATGGGTTACTATACTATACAGAATGTCCTCACTAGTCATGAGTTACCATGGGTTACTATACTATACAGAATGTCCTCACATGCATGTTTTGGCTCTCTGACTTTAGATTGAACCGCTCTGCCAAGTACTGCCTGGAAAAGGACCTCCGGGACAAATTCCAAGCAGAGAGGATCGATGATTTCTGCTCTGTTCTCACCAACACCTCCCTGAGTAATGACACCGTGACTAGGCAGGCGGAGTTGGCAGTGCCAGGGTAAACAAGAAAACGACTCTTGGAGAAAAGACGTCAGGTTCTCTTCGCAATACGTCACTATTGCAGCAGAGCTCTTAAATGCATGCATAGTCCACAGAATGTCACAGCTGCTTAGTAACGGATAGACGGCTTGGATGGGCTGGTGCCATACAGCGGCTCCTTTAGCCATGTAACTCCCTTTAGCCAGCAGAGGGCAGTATAACACTTCTTTTTGCCCCTTTTCTCGATTCTTTTCTACAGATTAGCCTGACGTCCTGTCACTAACAAGCAAAACGCAATGTAAAGAAAACAACAACAACAAAACCTACAGGTTTCATCTCACCTGTTTAGGGCCACTGTCACTCCGGAGGAGTGGGAGACCTTCTCCAACGTCGGCGTCGTCAGAGCAGAGCGGGAGAAGAACAATGGACGTACTCTGAGGGCTCTGGCGGAGAGCCTGCTGGACCAGACGGCTGGTGACATGCGGAGGCAGCACGGCGCCACTGGCACGGCCCTCCGCCTGCAGGTCCAGGAGACCAAGACGGCCAAGGGACTGCTGGAGGACCATCTGGCCCAGGTCAGCAGGTATCGGGGAGCAGAACCCAGGGCAGGATGTGCAGTCCCTGTCGGCCTCCGTGTTGGTCCAATGACAACCAGGGGCTAGCTATGGAAAGAGCACCAGTGGTATCAGGGCAGACTCCACTCTGGTACCCCCGATGTACTCTAGCAGTTACTGAATTAGTTTTGTGATAAGTTACACATGTTTCCCCTATGATAAATGACTAACATGACTCCCATTTGATTAGATATTAATGTCTCCCCTGTGATAAGTTACTAACATGATTAGATATTCATTTGACTCCCTTATGATTCACAAACATGAGACGTGTTTTATGTGCAGTCGAATGATAGCCCACATGATTAGTTCCTAAAACGATACCCACTGTGATATTTGCCTGATGGATTTTCCTCTTTTCCACCTGGAAAGGTCCTGTCAGAGGTGTCCAGTCAGGAGAGGAACTTGGAGGCCCTGCGTGTGGCCATCGCAGATAAAGAAGGGCCGCTGAAGGTGGCCCAGGCTCGTCTGTCTGCCCGCGGCCAGAGACCAAGCACCGAGCTCTGCCATGACCCGGCCCAGGTCTGCCTGCTTTCAGAGGTCAAGGAAATCTCTGTCCACATCAAGAGGTGACCCAGCCACTTCCTTATCAACTGGCCCTGTATGTTTTTAGAAATATCCTCCCCCAGCAAAACATTTTTTTATGTATATTGCATAATCATAGATGTCCTGGCACAATTTAGGATTTATTATACCAATTTTAATGTTTGGCATGATATGAAAGTTGTAATGTCTTTTTTAGTGCCACCTATGTTGGTCACTGGTTGACATTCATTTTCCTATGTATCGTATGGTAAATACATTTCAGTCATTTAGACAGAGCAAGTTAAAGCAGCAATTGTTTTTTGTATTGTACTGGTTCCCTGTGGGAATCAATCCCACAACCCTAGCGTTGCAGGTGCCCTCCCCCTACCAACTGGGGCACACAGGTTTTCCATGAGTCGTAATAGTTTCCCATTGCTTTCTGTCTTTCCCAACGACCTCCAGACTGCAAGAAGTCCAGGCTCAGTCTGAGATGGAACTACGGGCCCTGAACTGCACCCAGCTGGCCCTGGAGGAAGAGATCCAGATCAAGTCCCACTCCCTCTACATCGACGAGGTCATCTGCACCCAGCTCCGGCAGCCCGTCTCCATCCACAGCTTCTGACCGGCCCTCCCACCACCATGGCCTGCCTGGCCCTCCGCTGGCCCTCCACTGGCTCCTCACGTCTTGTGTTAGAAGATCTGGGACCCGACTAGACAACGATCTGACTGATCCCCTCATGGCATTTTCAAATCAAACCCAGGCATTTAGTAAATAAAAGACACGTCATGATGCTTAAAAAAAAGCTGGACTGCTTGTTTAATTTTTTTTTAATACATTTTCATAAAACACCAGGTTCGGAGGATTGGATTGGGGGTGTGTGTGTGTATCTGGGAGTGTATGCGGGAGTGTATGCATGTATTTTCAGGCAGATTTGTTTCCTTGGTCCTCCTTCACCTGGTGCTGTTCGAGACGGTCTCTCTGGGCATATCGTGTGGCAGTCAGGCAGCAGTCACAGCATCGGGTAGGAGATGGCAAAGTAGTGGAGCTCTGAGTGGATGAGCTGTCTGAAGCGGGAGTACACCTCCTCCAGCTGTTCGTCTTCTTCCTGAGTCTCATATTTGCTGGTGTAGATCCGCACCTGGGGCAGAAACACGGGCAGCTAACAGCATGAGTCAGACTTTACAGAGCATGAGTCAGACTTTACAGAGCTCCCTCAGCTGGCCGTGTGTCAGTCACACAGGAAATACAGTGACTCGCTAGACTCCCCCTGTACACAGACCTTAGTTTCATTTAGAAATGTTGTTTGACTCATCAACTAATGCAAATTAGTTTTTTTTTATGTCATGTTTTTTTTAATGTAGGTTAAATGTTTAGTGGGGGGAAAAATGAAATTACCTTACGGGACACATTTTTGGCCCGATTTACAGTTTACAGTTAGGTGTCGGAAGAATTGGGCGTGACCTGCCCCTTTTAAGAAGTGACATCATTGAGGGCTGTTACATAATAACTAGCAAAGTCAGCCTCATCCCAGGTCACTGAGCAGGACCCAGAGAGCACGCTAACTAATTCATAGAGCTCATCAACCTCCTCAATGCCGGTGAAACAGACCGGTGCCGGGGTGTGTGTCGGCCAGAACCCCGGCTCACCTTGATGGTGCCGACGCTGGTCTGCTTGTCCAGGCGGTTCTGCAGCAGCCGGTCCAGGAAGCTGACGTCCAGGAAGGCCCAAACCTTCAGGTAGACTAGCTGCCGGCAGCGCAGCACAAGGTCCAGCAGCTCCACATCCACAGACTCGTGGCTGTTGTTCAGATCCAAGGTCAGCCTCTACACCCGGGATGGGGGAATCATTCCGATTCTTTAACGTTCGACACACAAACACGCGGCGACTACAACATGCACGCGGGTTCCGACCAACAGTATTCAGGAAACGCCAGGCAACACGCTGGCAACGTATTTGCATTGGCAGGGTAGAAGCGGTGCCGATTGGGGATCCGTAGCCAATAGCTCCTTGGCATTAACCGTCGGAGCGGCCAATCACCTCACCTGTAGGCAGCTGGCGTAGCAGGGCAGCAGGCGGGTGAGCGCCGGCCTGGCGCTCCAATCCCGTTCACCGAAGTAGCAGCTGGCGAGGCTGAGCGAGTGCAGCGGGATCTCCCGGAGCAGGATCCTCCCCAGCGCCTCCACGTTCAGGATCCTCTCCACCGCCACGTGAACGCGGAGCCCCGGGCAGCACCGGGCCAGCCGGCACCAGGCGTCCCCCCGCGCCGCCTGGCTATGGGGCTCGTGGACGTGGCACCGTATGGCGAGCGTCCGCAGGGATCCGCGCCGCCCGCACGGGCTCCGGCACCCGGCCGCCAGGGCCTCCAGCAGCTCTGCGGAGACGCAGCTGTAGTTGACGCTGAGCGCTGAGAGGCCCCGGAGGCGGCTCACCACCCCGGGGAAGGCGGGGCAGCTGAAGACGGGAAGCGGCTGGGAGAAGAAGTCCACCAGGTTGAGGTCGGTGACGCCCGGCCTGTGGGCCAGGTGGAGGTGCTGCTGTGCCGCGGCCACGGCCTCCAGCACCTCCAGGCCCTGGTGCAGGTTGAAGCGGGCCCCGCGCAGGCTCAGGTGGCCCAGGCGGGAGCCCTCGCGGCGCAGGTAGAAGGCGAGGCTGCGTACCAGGGCGCGGCGCGCCGTCCCGGGCCAGGCGACGCGGTCCAGCTCCATGTGGTTGACGGTCAGGCTGCGTAGCCGTCCGCCGGTTTTGCGCAGCGCGGCGAGGAACGTCCTCAGGGTCTGCTGGAAGCGCCGGGTCATCAGGGAGTTGAGCGGGTGGGAGAAGCGGATCTCCAGGTCCTCCAGGTAGCGGCCGTAAGTCCGGGCGTAGCACACGGCCCTCTCCAGCTCCGTTCGGCGTGTGCGGGAGACGCGGCCGGAGAAGGTGAAGCTCCGTACCCTCCAGAGGGAGGGCGAGTTCATGACGCTGTGCCAGTGGGGACAAACCAAGGCGGCCTTGACGCGGTCGTGGTCACGCAGCGACAAGAACACCTGGCGCAGACAGACGTCCGGGAGACAAGCCCAATCCCGTCTCAGCTCGCCATCTGCCTCCGTCTCCACCCCGGTCTCCTCTTCCTCTCCCTCCTCCCTGACGTCTACACCCGAATCCTGTCCCGGTTCTCCATCGTCCTCACTCTCCTCTTCTGAGAGCTCTTCCTCTGGAACCTCGGCGTAATCCATTTACAGGGAACCTGTGTTGCTGAACCCCTGCCGAAGTCTGTCAACATTCACCCACTAGGTTGAGATGTGATTCACAGTGGCCCGGGGAATCCTCTTATGTATGTTATATGTTATTGGGATCTGGGACTATATTGGACCGCGTAGAGCCGGGGAACACACTGACCTGTAACAGGGTCTGTTGGGTCATTATAAATGTGAGCCTTGTAATCACAATGACAGTTCTGTAACCTAAGCAACATTTATTGTCATGACATCACAATGGGAATTACGAATCATTACGCTTAAGATGAAAACATACATTGTGTTTATTTATTCATAAAATTTTAACATTTTGTGAAACTCTGTAAACTGATACAAGTGAATATAAAGGGCTCATTTTCTTAGTAAACAGTGTTTTAAGTGATAAACTTTAAATACAATGAGATGAGAAAAAGGGATTTGGGGTTTGTTCTCTTGTATAAAATACTATACCTATACTATACCTACATATCCAAACACTTTTAATTACTAGAAATTAGATTAGACTTAGACTTTAAAATGGTTACTCTACATATGTATCAGAAACAGTAAATCTTGGGATTTGGCAACACAATTCTGTTCCTACTTGCCAACGCAAGTAGCCAGTATCAAGATGGAGAGATTTCTTCATTTCAAACTGACATGGATCTGACATTTGGCCTGAAAGAAAAAAGAAGCGGTTGGTCAGTGCTTTGTTTCAATCAGCTTACGTAATGAAAACGAAGACAAGGGGTTGAGGATTCATTCAAATTCCATTCAGAAATGGACTGAACTAAAATGGAATTTACGAGAAACCCTGAAGACCGTGGTGTAGTACATAGTTTTAACCATTGCCATCCCTGCCTTAAGGGTAGGGTGGTTTTAGGACCAGGATGTACCTCATGCCACTGTAGTGTGAATAAAGGAAGAGCCAGGTGACAGTGGGGACAGGTGTTGATCTGGTCCATGTTCCCGTCTCTCTCCTCCTGCCTCCAGCCTCTATTGGAACTCAACGCAGAATTCAGAGAACTGGCCAGACTGGGACTCGGCTGCTCTGCCTTCTCTGGTCTGTTACTTGGCTGCTCTGCCTTCTCTGGTCTGTTACTCGGCTGCTCTGCCTTCTCTGGTCTGTTACTCGGCTGCTCTGCCTTGTCTGGTCCTGGATCCAGCTAGCGACGAAGGCCAGATGTAGAGGAGAAATAAGGTATTGCAGCTTTTACACGGGCCTCAGAAACAGGAACGTCTCATCGGACTGTCCTGGCACTCAAAATGACTTGTGTACCTGATGCGTTTTCTTCTTCTCCAGTGGGAAAGACATGCCGTCCTTACTGCGGACCGCTGCACACAAGAGGCACCAAGGGTATTTGAATACAATGTAACAACAAGCACCGTGTTTAGACTGTACGGTCATGGGATTTCACAGTGTCTAATATTAAAAACAACAAATCACCTTGCTTAAGCCCAGGGCCGACCCCAGGCATAATCAACATAAGCGGCCATTTTGGGCCCCCGACTGCCAGGGGGCCCCAGACAGCCAGTGAGCCTCGGACAACTAAAAGAGAGGGCCCCCAAAATGCTAGGGCTGGCACTGCTTAAGCCTAACAGATTAGCCTCACTGTTGGTGGACACATCTCCTGGACTGTAGAGGTCCGGGCAGTTCTGGGTGTGGCCCCGCTGGTCCTTCAGAGTGACGTAGCGTCCGCAGTCAGAGCAGCGTTCGGTGCGACTGCCACACATCGTGCTGTGCTCTGCCATGCCTGACATTGGCAGTTCTAACTCGCAGAACTCGCAGCACTGCAGCCTAGCTTCACACTCCACCGACTGCCAGAGGGAGACAGAAAAAAATAGACTCATTCTGTATGATAGTCTGTAATTACTATACACCTGTAGCAGCTGCGGTCCGTCTGCAAAACAGGAACCCTATGCGCACACTGCCAGTTTAGGCGGGGCGTGCCTTCCTAATGTATTACAGTGACAACCAGTTTAATTAGAATGTATTATCTGCGTGACTACAATACTAAAAATGGATTATGGGTAGGCTATCAACACGATGCCAAGTCAATGATTTATCAATGTTTAAATAGCAATTTACTACGTTTGACGAAATGCATGTATCACTCATCTCTGAAATTATATCTCAGTATGAAGCCAGCGGATCATGAATAATCTGTAAATCGAACACGGCAATACGTTTCTCCTCCATTTTTAAATTAGCGAGAAAGTTTTAAGATAGCGAGTAAAAAAAGAGAAGGGACTTCAAGATGTAGAGAACATCAACCCTGCCATTGATAGTCGCCGAACTCCGTCACTGCCCGCGGGTTGTAAATTCGCATAAAGTTGAACATTCCACAACTCTCAGCGGTCGCTGCCGCTGGGAGACTTTGTCTCCGAGAGTAGCTCCGCCGACTGTCGCCATGATTTGCTCGGTCTCGTTGAAAATGAATGGCAGTGTACGTTTTTTTACCGATAGCGAGTGGGCAGTGTGCACTAATCAAAACCCTTCCGCTGAAACGCAGGACTTTCATAATTAGGGTGTATATCTACCGGGCGTCTGGATCCAGTGACTGTTGACCACTCACCTCATGTTCCAGTAGTTGACAGCGCTCCATCTTCTTATTGCAATTGTTGCATGTCACCTGTGGTAGTGAGAGTGACGACACATTGAGCATAAATATTCAATACTAGTGCAGACTGGGACAAGAAATCCTCCTCTCCGGCAATTGTACACATTCGGTTTTTTATATATTCCAGGCCACCACATCCACTCAGTGTATTAACCTGAAGCTCACCTTATTTGCCTGAAACCAATTTTAACTACATAAAATAACATAAAGTTACACATGCTGAACAGACAAAAAACGGAGAAGCCCGCCCAGCATTTGCCTGAAAATGTACCTGGCTGTGCTCTTCACGACGGTGCTGCTCCAGGAGCAATCTGGGAACGGATTCCTCACAGTCAGGACAAAGACACAGAAACCGATGGCAGTGGGACTCGTGCAATGCGAAGTTGGACGCAGCGACTGTCTTCTCACTGACAATGGACCACCAGCGTATTACATATATTTGTCGGAGACCTGACACTGTTTCAGTGTGTGTAAAATGTTTGCTGTGAAAGCATTTTTTTTTTACGTGAAAGTATTCACTATGTATAATACGTTGTTCTGGATTAGTGCATTACAAACAATATAATCAGAATGTGAAACTACGAAAAGGCAATACCATTTCAAACACTTGTTCTATTGGCATCTGTTCAAACTCTAAACTGGTACGTGCAGTAATTCTAAATAGACTTAAAGCATCTTGTAAAGCAAAAAGTATATCAAATACGAGAACGGGCCCATATTGTTATTGACAAAATGACCGAAACAACATTTCTAAAATCTGTAGCGAATATGTTGCCAATTCGACCATTTATAATGTTCATTTTATATTTTGACCTTTTAAACATTTAAATGGATTACAAAAAACAATTGTCTCACCACTGATCACATACACACACTTCGTCTCCTTCTTTATCAGCCATCGCGAAATAATGTAGCCTATTATTGACAGTTGAACATTCACATTTGTAAATCGGAATAGAAACCGAAAGAATCAAGTACGTCAGCTGAGTAACAAACGCGGTTTCACTAGCCCAACTAGCAACTTTTCTCCCCCGTTTCCGAGAAAATAAACACAAAACAAATCTACAAAAATGTATCTACTCAAGTAAAGGCACTGTCAAGGAAATGAAACTTCACAACAGTAACAGTGTTGAAAAAATCAATTCACATCAACTAATAAGTGTAGGCTTTATATAAGTCAATACAAATAGACGATAAATTAATCTGACGGTGTGCTGCATGACACAATTATAGTACGTTACAAACTGGCCTCATTTGAAAGCGTAAACTATTGTACCTAAATCTATGGCACACGATTTCGTATGATGTGTTACCTAACGTTGGGTTTTATTACAATGCTCTATCAAAATATAATACACAACGGGCTAAAACGTTACGAACGCTTTTAAAATAATATATTATAAATTTATAGAAAACTTCCCTGTCCTGTTTCCCAATTGCAACACTCAGTTCTACGGACAGGCATCCTACACAATGCTCCATGCACGGATAACCGATCTAACAGGAAGATTAATGGCCTTTCCAAGGTCTCTAAAATATATAATAAATGGATTTAGCATTACAGTTAAAGTATCACTGTAAGGGTTTCGTTATGACGAGTGAAGGGTTTGGATCCAAACGCGCGACCTTTGGATGTGTGTTGAAAATACTGAGCGGGTGTGCGTAGCAAGCTAAATATCGAACTTGGAGAATAATGGCTGGTAAGCCTAAGAAGACTACGTTGAAACATAGGAGTCATATAACTAATACGAGCAGCGGTGTCTGCATAGTATAGTGTTTTAATCGACACTGAGGGGAGACCAAACAGGAACCTAAGTAGGGCAGGTGAGTAGGAGATGAGGGACAGGTGAGAGTAGTTGAACATGTGATTGGTGACTGGGTGAATGGCGACGGTGATGGGCACATCGCCCATAGGCCACTAGATGGGGTGGCAGAGCTAGAACCCAGTCCAGGCAGGGTGGAACCCTGACAGAACCCCCCCCTCAACGGACGCCACCTGGCGGACGCCCGACACGGCCAGGATGGGCACGGTGGAACTCGCGGATTAGCGAAGGATCCAGGATGTGTGAACGCGGCTGCCAACTACGTTCCTCAGGTCCATAACCCTCCCAGTCCACCAGGTATTGCAGACCCCGACCCCGTCGCCGCACGTCCAGTAGACGACGGACAGTGTAGGCCGGGTGGTCGTCGATCATCCGCGGTGGTGGCGGGGCCGAAGCAACGGGGCAGAGAGGGCTAGCGGAGACCGGCTTCACCTGGGAGACATGAAACACCGGGTGGACACGCATAGAGGAAGGAAGGGATAACCGTACTGCGCTCGGGCCGACGAGCGTGTCCACCTTGAATGGCCCGACGTAACGAGGTGCCAGCTTGCGCGAAGCCACTCTGAGTGGGAGGTCTTTAGCCAGCAACCAGACCAGCTGGCCAGGCACGTAGGAAGGCGCAGGGGTACGGTGACGGTCGGCAGCGCGTTTGGAAGCTGCGGCGGCGCGCAGCAAGGAAACACGGGCACGGCGCCAAACCTTACGGCAACGGTGCAGATGGGCCTGAACCGACGGCACGGCGACGTCAGCCTCCTGGGCCGGAAACAGAGGCGGAGGGTATCCGAGGCAGACATGGAAAGGGGACATGCCAGAGGAAGAATTGACCAGGGTATTATGGGCATATTCCACCCAAGGTAGGAAAGTACTCCAGGAGGTCTGATCAGAAGCCGTGACTGCGCGTAAAGCCGCCTCCAGTTCTTGATTGGTGCGTTCCGTCTGGCCGTTAGATTGGGGATGGTAGCCGGACGTCAAGCTAACGGTCGCCCCCATACCTTGGCAAAACGCTCGCCATACTTGGAAGACGAATTGGGGTCCACGGTCAGAAACCACGTCCCTGGGTATGCCGTGGGGGCGGAGCACGTGGGACACCAGGAGATCCGCTGTCTCACGCGCAGAAGGTAATTTGGGCAGGGCGACGAAATGTGCCATCTTAGAAAAGCGGTCGACTATGGTGAGTATGGTGGTCATGCCCTTGGAGAGAGGAAGACCGGTGACGAAGTCCATAGCCACGTGAGACCAGGGACGGCATGGGATAGGCAGAGGTTGCAACAACCCCACGGGGGGATGAGTCGACGTCTTGCTCCTGGCACATTCGGGGGCCACGTACTCCCGGGCATCCCTGGCCAATGATGGCCACCAGAAGTGTTGCCGTAGGAAAGCCAGGGTGCGGTTCATCCCAGGGTGACAGGTGAGGCGGGATGTATGAGCCCACTTAAGAACCTCCGCACGGGCAGAATCAGGCACAAAGAGGCGACCGAGCGGTCCAGTACCCGGGTCCGGTTGGTGTTGTTGGGCACGTAATATGGTGCGTTTGATCTCCCATGTGAGCCCCACCCGGATACACGAGGGAGGAAGAATAGGACCCGGGAAATCGGACTTCGCGTCAGGCGCGTAGAGCCTGGAGAGTGCGTCAGGCTTAATGTTTTTAGACCCAGGGCGATAAGTCAATTGGAAATTAAAACGACCAAAGAATAACGCCCAACGCGCCTGTCGCGTATTCAGCCGTTTGGCAGAGTGGAGGTAAGCCAGATTTTTATGGTCAGTCCACACAATGAACGGGAGGTCCGCACCCTCAAGCCAATGTTGCCACTCCTCCAAAGCGAGTTTAACCGCTAGCAACTCCTTGTTCCCTACGTCATAATTACGCTCGGCTGATGAGAGTTTTTTGGAAAAGAAAGCGCATGGGTGCACCTTCTGGTCACCAGGAGAGCGTTGGGACAGGACTGCCCCCACCCCGGTGTCCGACGCATCCACCTCCATGATGAATTGGAACGTGGCATCTGGTTGGACCAGGATAGGGGAGGAGGAAAAGCGGCGCTTTAGTTCCCTGAACAAGGTCTCTGCCTCCGTAGACCAGCGAAAAGGAAGGTTGACTGAGGTAAGTTTGGTGAGAGGTACGGCTATCTGGCTATAATTCCTGATAAAACGGCGATAGAAATTGGCAAAGCCGAGGAAGCGTTGTAGTTGAGTTCTGTCCGTGGGCGAAGGCCAATTGGTGACGCCAGACACCTTGGTGGGGTCCATCTCCACGCGCCCGGGGGTTAATATATGACCCAAAAACTGGACGGTGGTCATGTGGAACTCACTCTTCTCCAGCTTCACGAAGAGCCTGTTTCGGAGGAGACGCTCCAACACTTGTCTGACGTGTCCAGTATGGTCGGAGAGGTTTCGGGAGAATATCAGGATGTCGTCAAGGTATACCACCACAAATCAGTTAAGCATATTACGCAGTACGTCATTCACCAGCGCTTGGAAAACTGTGGGCGCATTGGAAAGTCCAAACGGTACCACCATGTATTCGAAATGTCCGAGGCGTGTTGAACGCTGTTTTCCATTCATCGCCTTCTCTGATTCGAACCAGGTGATAGGCGTTGCGCAGATCTAGTTTCGTGAATATGCCGGAACCTTGGAGGGGTGTGATAGTGGAGCTGACCAGGGGTAGTGGGTACTTGTTGCGCGTAGCGATGGCATTGAGCGCGCGATAATCAATGCACGGGCGCAGCGTTCCATCCTTCTTTCCTACAAAGAAAAACCCTGCTCCGACCGGGGAAGAGGAAGGACGGATAATTCCAGATGACAGTGATGACCGGATGTATTTCTCCATTGTCTCGGTCTCTGGTTTGGAAAGGTTGTATAAGCGGCCGCTGGGTAGAGGCGCGCCCGGACGTAGCTCGATGGCGAGATCATAAGGGCGATGCGGTGGAAGTGACAGCGCATCCTGCTTACTGAACACCCCTGCGAGATCGTGGTATTCCCTGGGCACCGTGGATAAATCGGTGTGATGAACGGGAACAGAGTCGAACTCCGGGGTCTCCACTGATCCTAGACAGCGCTGGAAACAACCTGTTCCCCAAGAGTTGATGTCTCCCGATGTCCAGTCGATCCGTGGATTGTGGAGTCGCAACCACGGTCGGCCCAGGACGAGGGGCGACATGGGACTGTCGATGGGGAACAGTGCCATCCTTTCCCGGTGGTTTCCCGCAATGACCAGCAGGATAGGGGCAGTCTGTCGGTCGATAGAGGCGATCTTGAGTCTGTTCAATCCTCTCACCGTCACCAGGGGGGTGACTGGGTGACATGACAAGCCCAACTTCTTGACCAAACCCTTATCGATAAAATTCCCGTCCGCCCCTGAATCAAGAAGTGCGCGTAGGGTGGTGGAGGTCGTGTTCCAATGGAGTAGGACCTCGAGACCAGTGTCGGCAGCGGAGGAGACGCTTGCTTGACCTGTCCACAAGTCCTCTTTTACGGACAGGCGTGGGCGTTTTCCCTGAATTGACGGGCAGGACGGAATAGTGTGTCCCGGTATGCCACAGTACAGGCATGAGCCGGTGCTACGACGGCGCATCCGTTCCGTCATGGGGAGGCGTGCGCGTCCTAAGGGCATAGACTCCTGTGCCTTGTTCGTGCGACGGGGTTGCTCGTCGCTCCGGTCCAGGGATGGTGTCCACGTCCTGGGCGGTGAAGGCGAACGGCGAGCACAAGCAGCAGGTGGCTTCTCCCGGTGACGTTCCCTGAGTCGGGCATCGATCCGTTGGGCCAGGGCGACCAGCTGATCCAAGGTGTCGGGCTCCTCCCGGGAGGCCAGCTCGTCCTTGAGGCCTTCGGACAGTCCATCAGTGAAGGCACCTTGTAAGGCTGCCTCGTTCCAACCACTCTCAGCGGATACGATGCGGAATTCTATTGCGTAATCCACAACGCTGCGGCGGCCCTGGCGCAACCCAAGGAGTCTGCGTCCCGCGTCTCTCTCTCTCTCATGTTGCGTGAACACCTTTTGCAGCTCCCTCGTAAAGGCTGTGTAGGAGTTGCAAAGAGGGCTGTCGTTTAGCCAGATGGCCGATGCCCAAGACAGGGCACGTCCGGACAGAGCTCCGACAACATAGGCAATCCTAGACCGGTCGGACGGGTAGGACAGGGGTTGTTGCTCGAACACTAGGGAGCACTGTAGGAGGAACGGTCTGATTTTACCCGGTTCGCCAGTGAAACGCTCGGGGGACACGACGTGGGGTTCCCGATAGGGTGTTGGCACCGACGGAAGGTGCGAGTGAACCTCCCCGTCACGGTAATGCTCCAACGAGGTGTCCGCCCTCACCGGTTGGTGTCGTTCGCTCCTGAACACGGCCATCAATTCGGACATGGAGACCGAAAGCGACTGCAGGAGTTCTTCGTGCCGGTCGAGAGCCGTGCCTTGAAGACTCAGGGTGTGGTGGATGGGGGTGAAGTCGGCTGGATCCATTTA
>JACXGK010009292.1:0-20266 GCA_016801125.1 Novumbra hubbsi
TGTGAGGCAGCGTCGTGGTCGACGCCGTCTCCTTTTATCCGATCTTATCTGTTAGACGTTACTTCGTCTTCGTTGGCGCATTCCGTTCTCAGTACAGGACTGAGGAACGATGTTGCGCAGTAGAATTACATTCTCTTGGGAATGTTAGGTGCGGATTGGCTCCACTTGGTTAAGTGGTAGCATTCCCGCCGTTGTTCCATTTTGTTTTCAGTTGGCCGCTATGCGGCATGGGTAAACCGCTAGAGCTACGCCTCTAGGGGGCTACGCTCCACTCATATAACCAGAGTTACATTCCCGGAAACTTAAGTTTTCACAGCTAACATTTAACTGCAAAATGGTTTTCCAATTATCACATTTAAAATGACAAAGATTAATTAGTTATATAATGACTGAGTAGCCAGAAGTTGAAGCTTACATTTTGCCATGGTTGATGCTTAAACATGGTTGATGCTTAATCAGTTTTGCAAACAAGACTCTGAGAAATGTGTATGTGTGTGTGTGTCTACATTTTTGTGTCTTGTCCTGTATATTTACAGACATGGTTAAAATTGTTGGTACCCTTACAGCTTATTGAAATAATGCTTGATTAGTCCTGAAAAGTAATGAAATATAAAGCTAATTGTAACGATATCCCCAGCACAGCACCGTCTGGTGATTGTATGTGGAACCCTTTTTTCACATGAACACACCCCGGACTGACGTGACTGTTTACATGCACCTGTTCCCACTTTGTGATTTGTGCGTGTGTATATGTGTCCCGTTGTTTTGTCCCTCTGTGTCATTCGTTGTTGTATGTGAGTACACGTTACGTCTGGTGTTTTCTGTTTATCCGCTTGTTTGTATATCCGCTTTTGTTCATCTTTTATCTTTGTAAATATATTGTGTTCTTTGTTTAATTAAACCCACTTCTACGTACGGAAATGTTTACTCTTAGTTCCTCCTCACCCCATCGTCGTGACACTAATGAATCATGTACACTTACATGCCTTTGGTATGTCATAGAATAAAGCAAGGGAGCAGTGAAAAGAATCAACTGAATATTCTACAAAAATATAAAGAAAATGGCTGTTGCCCCCTCCTTGCTCGGGCAGGGTCTAATGTTCTACGTTCACAACGTCATCGTATTTGTCTTGGGATCACTACTATTAAAAGCACCAATCCAACAAACCTTGTTCCTTCCTTTGGATACTCACCATCAAAGAATAACAACGGTTTGGCCCTCCATGGAGAACTGAGTGGCACAACATGGCGAGATGCTTAACGACTTCGGGGCTGCCATGACCCAGGTTCTTCAGGCGGTGCAGCGCCTGGAAGTGGGCTGTGCGCCCCCACCGATACCCCCGTCTAGTGCCGCAGACAGTCGGGGACTTCACCTAGGTCTGCCTAAAGACTTTGATGGAAAGGCGCCCCGCTGCCAGGGGTTCCTGTTGCAGCTAGATCTCTACCACTCTGCAAGTCCTGGGCTAACAACGGACCGTGAGGTGTCCGCCCTCATTTCCAGGCTCTCCGGGAAAGCCCTAGAATGGGCCACCGCCATATGGAATGAGGGCGGAGCAGAGCTGGACGACTACCCTGCCTTCACCCGCCTCTTCAAGGACGTGTTTGATAATCCCCCAGAAGTGAAGGAGGTGGGTGAAAGACTGTTCCACCTCAGGCAGGGTAGTCGGAGTGCCCAAGACTTTGCCCTTGAGTTCCGGACCCTAGCAGCGAGAGCTGGCTGGTACAAACAGGCCTTAATAGACCATTTCCGGGAAAGCTGGTCAACCGGCTGGTCACTATGGCCATCCGGCTGGATGGCCTGCTGGCCAGCAGGCAGTTGGAGGGAGCCGAGGTTGTCCGGTTCATCGGCCCCAACGGACGACTCCGTGCCCATGGAGCTGGGGTTGGCAGGTCCACGCAGCCCCAGGGTGCAGCAGGACTGACACTCCTGCGTCTAACTCGGTAAGGCGACTTGCGATTCCTTGGGAGCCCTCCGCCCCGCACATGCAAATAATGGTTTCCATATCTCAATTTCTGTCTCTTTCTTGCTGTAACATTCTGATATACTCAGGGGCTCCGGGCAATTATAATGACTCTTCATTAGTGCAACGGCTGAGCATTCCAGTGGTGCCAATGGTTTGCCAATTTTTATTGCAGGTTTATCCAGGGTTTTGGTCGCAGCACTTATCACCTCTCTGCTGAAGGGTGGGCCATCCCGGTTACGTTGGTCTGCCGAGGCTGACTGTGCGTACTTAATACACAGTATTGAGAACGAAGGGTATGCAGACTTTTGAACAGGAGTAATGTTTTTTTCTTTCGTTGCCATGATTTGTTTTATGATTTTGCCATTCTGTTATGACCTACAGTTGAATATGAATCCCATAAGAAATAAAAGAACTGTGTTTTGCCATTTCTCGTGTTTTCTTTAATAATGGTACAAATATTATTGATTCTCCAAGGGTATGCATACTTTTGAGCACAACTATATGTTTTGGTGGTCCTCAAGGCTACATTTTGGGACCATCGTTGTTTTCACTATATATGCTGCCTCTCGATGATGTCTTCCGGACCAGTGTAAATTGTCACTGCTACACTAATGATACAGGGTTGTACATCTCAATGAAACGTGGATAAGCCTTATAATTTGTTATTTTGGAAGCATGCATTTCTGATATTAAAGAGCGGATGACATAACATGTTGCTTTCAAACTCAAACAGTTTGGTCTTTCAAACAGAAATGGTTGTTTCGGGCCCAAGAATCTTAACAAGAACAATACATTTTTAACACATTTCTGTAGTACTACCCTTGCTATGGCTAGGACAGATTTTAAAGGTTTTATTGTTAACCAATAAAGCAATACATGGACTTGCTCCTACTTACCGCGCTGAAAGGATCCAGCCATATATAAGTACACATGATACAGACCTTGTAATTGTATCTAGAATTTCTAAATAAACAGCAGAAGGCAGGGCTTTCTATCATAGAGCTCTACCACTGTAGAGTCACTTAAGGTTAGAAACGCAGACTCAGTGCAAATATTGTAGTGTGTACAAAAGACTCATCTCTTCAGCATGGTCTATGATAAAGTGTAGTCTGGCCCAAGTAAAACAGAGAACAGAAAGGCTTGATACTGTCCTTTGCTGTCTTGGAGAGATGGGATGCCCTAGGTGCACAGCCGACATGCATTTATTCAACTTTACAACTTGCACTCTTAAAATGTTCCCCTGGCACAGCCAGAAGAGGTCTGGCTCTGAGCCTGGTTCCTCAATAGTTATCTTCTGACATTTCTGGTCTTCTAGGCAGTTTTCTTAACCACTGTTCTTCAACACTTGTGTTGCTTGCTCCTTGGGGTTTCCCTAAAATTGTTGTGCCTTTTTGGGTCAGAAACATAATTTACATTCAAACTTAATATTTCATTGCTAAAAGAGGCATGATAGGATCTACATATATAACATATAGATATATAATATTAAATATATTATGCACACACTGAATATGTGACATTAAAATGTAAATTCTTATTTTTGCAGTAAAGTACATGATTTTATTGAAACACTTACATGTTTTAACAACTAAGAATAACAGGACAGGAGTTCCATCTTCCCATTTTGTGTAGGCACATGTATTGGGGCTATTCAACTGAAAGTATAAAAGCGTGTATTTAGTCGCAAATCCCAGCAATAACCGCAGTATGTTTTCGATCCATAAACATCAGCAAAATATTGGTATCATCCTTTCAGAACCAAGCCATTTTGAGATGTTGTACCACACAAAACCTGCGTTGTGTCACAACTGCACATTTAAGTGGGCTTTAATTGTCTGCAGCACAAGGTAAACCTGTTTAATCAGCTCTTGTTTTGTCAGATGTTATATACACCGATCAGCCATAACATTATGACATGGTGAAGTGAATAACACTCATAATCTTGTCATCATGGCACCTATCAGTAGGTGGGATATATTATGCAGCAAGTGAACATTTTGTCCTCAAAGTTCTGTTCGATGCAGGAAAAAATGGGCAAGGGTAAGGATGTAAATTGAGTGACGGGCTAAATTGTAATGGCTAGACAACTGAGTAGGAGCATCTCTAAAAACTGCAGCTCTTGTTGGGTGTTCCCAGTCTGCAGTGGTCAGTACCTATCAAAATGGTCCAAGGAAGGAAAAGCTGTGAAGCGGCGACAGGGTCATGGGCGACCAAGTCTCATTGATCCCTGGCCCGTGTGGTTAAAGTTAATGCTGACCCTAGTCCACTGCCAAAAGCACCTACAGCAATGGAGGAAGGTGGCCTTGTCTGATGAATCACGTTTTCTTTTACATCACATGGATGGCCTGGTGCGTGTGCGTTGCTTACCTGGAGAACACATGGCACCAGGATGCACTAAGGGAAAAGGGCAAGCCATTGACGGCAATGTGATGCATTGGGCAATGTTCTGCTTGGAAATCTTGGGTCCTGCCATTCATGTGGATGTTACTTTGAAACGTACCACCTGCCTAAGCATGGTTGTAGACCATGAAATCTTTCAGCAGGATATTGCACCCTGCACAAGTCTGATCCATGGAGGCCCCACCTCACAACTTACAGGAAGAATTTGCTGCTAACATTTTGGTGTTAGATACTACAGCACATCTTCAGAGGTCTAGTGGAGTCCATGCCTCTATGGCTTAAGGCTGTCAAAATATTAGGCAGGCTGTCATTATGGCTGATCGTTGTAGTTTGGCAAGGGCAGAGAAAGGACGCAGAGACGGACAATGACGCAAAGCTCAAGGGCATTTCTATGCACGGCAAAGACATCAAGGGTACTCTCAACAGGCCTCTCATGCTACAATCATTGTCAACATGCATCACTCAACCGTCAGATAGACAACTATATGGAACTAAATAAAGATAAAACAGGAATAAGGGTCTTTGGTGTTTACCTTGACACATTGTCCCTTAAGACTCAAAGCCAAGTTACAATTCTTGGCGTAATTACGGATTCTTATCTGAATTTCAACAGCCTTATACAATTAACAACAAAATCAGCCTACTATCACCTTAAAAACATAGCTAGAATTAGAGGATTAATGTCCAGACAATATCTAGAAAAAGGTACTCTCCATTAGGTTGGACTCCCGTAATGGCCTGTTTTCACATCTCTCTAAAAAGCCCCCAGAAAATTGCAAGTTATCAATAATATGCTGTTATTCAAGTTCTAACAAAAAAACATTACGCAGATTCTTAGGTATCTGCACTGGCTACCTGTATCTCATAGAATTGACTGCTTCAGAAACAATTTACTTCTCAGACCTCCTCTCTCTATGAACACTCAAGACCCCCCACGTCATCAGGGTCTGGTCTGTAATTGTTCCGAGAGTAAGGATATATGCTGGTAAGGCAGCAATTAGTCATTATGCTATGCAGAGATTTATAAACTGTCAGAAATTGTAGGACTCCAATATGACCACTTTTATATCTAGGCTAAAAACCTTTGTATTCTTCTGCCTTTTATTATTCTTTTAATAATCATTTAGCCATCTTGAATGTGATGTCTTTCTTTGTATGCTTTGTTTTTATGCTAAATGTATTGATATTATTTCTTCTAAAAGTGAAACATTATAAATTGCCTGTGTATGAAATTTGCTAAACAAAGAAACTTGCCTTGCCTTACTAATATACAGCTGTATAACCCTACATGACTCAGACTATTGCTATTCTAATCACCAGGAAATTCTTTGAAATATAAATGAGTTTTCCTTCTCCTTATTTAACGTTATTTTCAACAGTATCTCATTCTGACATTAACTCATGTTGTAACGTGAAGCACAGCAACAAAATGCTACATATTAAGCAAAAACTATAGAAAACTCAAAACAACTATAGCCATCATGTATGTATATATATATATATCACTTGGTAAATGTGTATGTGTGTATGTGTGATAAGAACAAAACAATGGTTAATACATGTAATGAATGCATTCAGATGAGGGCCAGATCCAAGCCCAGGTTTATTTGGCAAATACAGCAAGACATCAAGGGACAGGCTGGCCCAAAATCGAAGGGCATGCAGAAGGTCGGTAACTGGGTATCGAGGAAGACAAGAGGCCGAAGTACAGAAGAGTATAATCAAAAGAGGTGGTCTGGCAGGCTGGCACGGGAGAGGATACTGAGAGAGACTTTCACATGTATCTAAGACAAGGGAAAAATACTGGATGAACAGGCTTAGTATAGTTGTAAATCACACAAACAATATCTCACAAGGACAGGGTGTGAATGACCAGGCTTGAATAGAGGCTGCCAGGAGAAGTGGGAGAGCACAGATGATTGGTGTTAGCGTTGTGTCCGAGTAGTATTATTTTCCAGCCTGTTATATCCGAGTCTTCAGCACTCAGCGCTCATTCCTATCCGTCCTTCACGCTTGTACCATACGAGCCTCTTCTACAAACTTCATCTCCAACCATCCCAACTCAGTCGGATTCACTTCATCTGTTTCCTTCGTGCAATTGGGTCCTCTCCTCACCACCGCTCGTCAGTTCCTTACAATTTTGAGAAAACAGACACAAAATCTTATCAAATCCTTAGCAACAACAATAGAGAACATCTCAAACATATTTACACTGATAACTGAATAACAGCATGGCTTTCAACTGAACTGAACCATAGTATCACAGTCACACATATACACGCATACAATGCCACTAGTATAACTGCCACCCTAGTTTGTTGTATGTCCATCCAGCATAACACTGCTTAGTTAGCCATTCCTGTTTACAGCCTAGTTGTCCAAAAAGTGGAGATGGCCATACTTGCTGCTATCTCAACCCTGTCTTTCCTACAATGACTGTTTTTGGACATCAAGCCCATATAACGAAGTTGAGGCACTTGTTTGCATTTTGACTTTTATTTTAACAATGAGAATCCTCCCCGACTTCCTTGCCAGAGTAATCCTTTGTAAGCTGCTCCCATGTCCTATCCAGAGCACAAGCCTTCTTATTGTGTTATGTTTCTGCCAATAAAGTAAAAATAAATGTTTACTGGTAGGCTAAATTATTTTAGTATTGTCCACCTTTGTTCACTCAATAGGAGAATTCTGTAGCCTACTGTAAAAGAAAAACTGACCACATAATAATAGTACAACATTTATAAGTTGTATTCTTATTAATCTGTAACACAAATATATTAAGGCTACAGTGGAGCCTTAGGTAATATAACATGCGGGGGAACTGAAACACAACAATGCCACCCTTCATTAGTTTCTGATGTTATCCATAGCGCCACAAAAGACAGAGAGATGCATTTCTTGTTCCCCCACAGCTTTACATTTTATTGATCTCAACCCTGTTTTCATACCTGTCACTCTTTTGTCATGTCTCTGATAGAATTCCCCAACATTTTGCCTCTTTTCTTGAGAGTAGCATACCCTAACCCTAAATTGTGCACTAAGAGCACCATTGGCACATTCACATCAAACGCGATGTCATTCTGGGTTCCGTCTTGAAGACGCGTATTACTTTTGCGCTAACCATCTCTTTGGCACAGATTGCACTTTATAAGATAACTGGTACAGAACCCATGATTCTGCGGAACGGTGTAAAATTTTTTCACTGTCTCTGTGCAATTAGGACAAACTAACCCACTAACCAATCAATTTAAACGCGCTACATATCAGCAGCTGCTGTGTGGCGCGTTGGTCACCCTTGCTATCAAACTCCTGTTTTCCGAATTACTGTTTACTTATTGAGGAATTTGGAAGTAATATTGTAACATATGACAATTTTTCTTGTGGAGTAGATGCAGTATGCTTTAGAAGAAATTAAGAGACCACTGCAAACTTATATTAAATCAGCATATCTACATGTATGGCACCCATTCCAGTGTCTGTTGAATGCCAACACAGGCACACCTCATTCTACGGAATGAGGTGCTGATTAGGTGATCACCTGAACCAAGTATAAAATCCAATCCCATCCTCTTGCAATAGAACAAACTGCATGATGAAACAGTGCTAGAAGTACCTCAAAAATAATTGGAATAAAAGAAAACTATTGGCCATGCCAAAATAGTTGAAAAGCAAAGTTTTCAGTGAGTAAAAGAAGGGTTAAATTCTAACTTTGTTGGAAGAGGGATACAGTGAGCATTGGGTTGCTTCCATCCTTAACATTTCAAAGACAGAAGTTCATAAGAACAAAGTCAAGCAGAAGACTTTGGGGACAAGAAGCTACAGACTGGCAGAGGGCATAAACGACTCTCCACTGACCGGGATGACTGCCAACTCATTCAAATGTCACTCAACAAACGTAGGATGACATCAAGTGCCCAACAAAAATAATGGAAAATGGCAGCTGGGGTGATGTACATGGCGAGGACAGTTCAAAACCAGTTACTATGGGCAAGAAGTCATGCAAAGCTAGTAAAAATACCCTTCATCAATGAACAGCAAAGAAGAACCAGGCTGAGGTTTGTTAAAGACCATAAGTTGTTCCCCAACTCTGAGGTCTGTTTTTTCCATCAGAATAATGCTCCATGCCACATAGCCAGGTCAATCAAGGTGTGGATAGAGGAACATCTCTGGAATGTGATCAAGAGGAAGATGGATGGTCACAAGCCATCAACCAAATGCTTGAATTTTTGTGGTTGGAGTGGTATAATGTCACCCAAAATCAATGTGAAAAACTGGTGGAGAGCATACAAAGGCACATACAGTGTTCACTTTTTTCACATTTTGTCATGTTACAGCCGTATTCCAAAATGTATTAAATTATTTTTTTTTCTCCAAATTCTGCACACAATACTCAATAATGATAATGTGAATAGTTTTTTAGAAATATTTGCAAATTAACAAACATATCACATGCACATACATTTTCAAAGCCTTTGCCATGACACTCAAAATGTAGCTGTTTCCATTGATCATCCTTGATGTTTTTACAACTTGATTGGAATCCATCTGTGGCATATTTAGTTGATTGGACATGATTTGGATAAGCAACCCCTGTCTATATAAGGTCCCACAGTTGACTGTGCATGTCAGAGCACAAACCATGCCATGAAGTCCAAGGAATTGTCTGTAGACCTCCGAGAATAGTTTTGAGGCACAGGGGAAAAGTACAGAAAAAACCTGCAGCTTTGAAGGTCCCAATGAGCACAGTGGCCTCCATCATCCATAAATGGAAGTAGTTTGGAACCTCTAGGACTCTTCCAAGAGTTGGCCGCCCAGCCAAACTGAGCAATCGGGGGAGAAGGGCCTTAGTCTGAAAACTCCTGTGTTGCTCTGGGAAGAGAGGAGAACCTTGCCTGAAGGATAATCTTATCTGCAGCTCTCCACCAATCACGCCTGTATGGTAGAGTGGCCAGAGAATTCACATATCCCTTTTGATCACCCAGATCAAGTTTAGTTTTAAAGTAACTTACAGTTTAATGTTTACCAACAGTTTACTAATGACTCATAAATCTTATCACCCCACCAGCTTGCTCTCTCTGAGTTTAGCTCCACTGGCCCTGTTTGTTTCTAACAGCACACATCTAATCTTAACTAAAATATTCTACACTAGCTAACCTTAACTTTGAGGGCTGCTACTAGGGTTAAATCTAGAACATTACGTTAATCGGTAAATGATTTAGCCTTAACATGAACTGTTAAAATGTTAGAAATGTATGGTAAAAATCGATAGATAGCTGGCAACCTACAAGTTTCTCACCTTGACCTTCTCTTTCGGATTAGTGATGTGTGAATTACGGACTTGTTCGTTTTGAATGAATCTATTCAACAAATTGGGGGCACTGAGTCACTGCTCTAAAAAGTGTTAAATCAGTGAATCCACATCGCGCAAGAGAATCTCAGAGCTTTAGGCCGCTGTGAAGTCGGAAATGAAAACTCTTTCATAGCTCATGCTTAACACTTGTCAGATGTCACAATCCACTAAATAACTGTAATTAAAAAAATTATTCCAGAAGCCAATATGTTAGCCACATCTTAAAGGTCTTTATCAGATCCTAAATGTAGCCTATATCGGAGCTGACCTGCATCCCTATCCAAATCACCCACGGGATCCAACATTAACGTTTACTTTTGTTATAATTCGTCCGGTCAAATGCATGGTTTAGCCTATGTGGCTTTATTTTTTAGAATGGTCTGTTGTACGGACGAACTATGAATCTTTCTCCAATATTTTCCGCAAAATAACATTTAAATTTCAATAGCTCCTAGGTCATGCAACCTACTGACTTCAAACTATGTTCAGAGTATACCCCAAGTAGCCTTACATAATGCACACCTCTTAGATTGTCCATTTTCATTTCAAGTGCTTTTAGATACTAATTTCTAATATTTTAATTTTAAAAGGTCTACATTCTAAAGGACCTACTGACCTCTAAAAAGTTCTATAAATGTTCACTTACTACTGTCTGAAATATTGCTCTTTTAGACCTAAACCTGCAAGCCTGAGACCAAATAACGTTTTGGAAAAGGGAGTATCTGACCGACAAAATAGTTTATAGTGATCAATATTTTCTGTCTAAGAACACAGCCCACTGTCTTATTGTCGGTCAGAAAGTGTAGGTTGCAGTTTATTGATTTTTCAGGTCCTGCTGTGTGGATGGGTTTAAAGCCTCTTTTTTTTAACTGCAGTCAAATTCCTTTTGCTGAAATATAACACCCTCCATTTTAACACCTTTTGCAATTCTTCCACTCCGAGACTGATGAGAGCCCTCTAGCTTAAGAAAGTCCCCAGATCCATGATCACTGTCACGGTGACGACGTGACAGTGCCGGACTAATAAGCCAAGAGCGCAACTTCCTGGGAGGCGTGAAGGAGGCTCTTTGCACACCTGTGTTCCATTTGCAATTTAGCCTAGTATTTAGGTATTGCATGAATGTTCCACAGTGTTGGTGATTAATCTTAAGAAGCAGATCGCTCTGTGTTTTGGTACTCCTTTACAGTTCGCTTTGTAGAAGCTCTTTTGTGTATATTACGGAGAGCCAGTTTGGTTTATGGAAGTGTGGTATCAGTATTGTTTGGATGTTTGTGTAGAATCCTGGATTCTTATAAACCTTGTTTTGAACCTGTGGTTCTGTCGGTGCGCGTGGTTCCTATCACCATTGTCCAACTTACAATAACTTAGTTTTCCATATTCATAGCCTTCAACACCCTCATGACTATTACTCTCACAGGAAGAGTAGGGGGACTTACACCTGGCTGCAAACTAATAATTTTATAATGGCTGAGACCCCTGCAAAGATACTGAATGCCATTTCAGATTAAGACAAATCATTTGAATCTACTGTATTATCATTGAAGTACAGTACAACAAAATGCAGTAAGCATTTAACCAGAAGTGCAAATACGGCTGTGCAAAATGCGGTGGGTAGGTAGATATAGCTGGTGCCGGGTTATTGAGTTTAGCAGCTTCACGGTAGCTGCAAAATAACTTTTCCAGGAACCTGCTAGGGCTAGAATGTAAAGACCGGTCCCCCCTACCTGCTCTCGGTCAAACCTTGGATTCCCGCCTGCTCCTGTACCATCCACGCTTGTGACCTGAGCACCCCTTTGGATTCTCTTTTTTTGTCACAGCAAGACTCCCTAAAAATTTACCACTAACATTTGGTTTTCTCTGTTTCAAATATCCTGTAAAGTTCTAACACTGTAATCATACATTATAATATAGTGTGTAATATATATTAGATACAATATATTGTAAAATGTGTCTGTTGACATATAAAGTGGCTAAAGTGTCTGACATATGAGGTCTAATGTATCATATCATTTAGCACACCCACTGCAGCCAGCCAGATGGGCATACAGTTCATTTCTCCATGCTTGCTGGGGACAGTTAATAACATAACCTCCGTATGTCCCCTTCCTTAATAGTTGCTATTCAATAAGAGGAATATATACTCCTCTCTCCTATTGTTTACTGCTGGCAAAATAAAGAGAAAAGGAAAGGCAAATAAGAACTATGTTTTATTATGTAGGCTATAATATGTCAAACTAATGTCCATGTGCAAAAGTCAGCTGATGAGGGAAATTGCACAAGCTTCCTCAGACAAGTTCGACCACACGGTGGAATAGGTGAGAGCAAGACACCGGCAGAATTGTAATGCATGAATTTAACCAAATATATGGGCACCCCTGCATTTCTGTCAGGTAATGTACTGCTTCTCCCAGAAAATGGTTGCAATTACAAATGCGTTGGTATTCTCATGTTTATTTATTTTGTTCGCATTAAAACAACACAACAAAAGCTGAGAAAAAAGCAAAATCTGAGGTATTCCACACAGAACAAAAAAATGGACTGGACACAATTATTGGTACCTTTTCCAAATCTTCTGAAATATTTGTATTTCAAGCATGTGGTGCACCTTCAATTTATTAATAAACTCACATGTAGCAATTCACAGGTGCTAGCAATATAGAAATCACACCAGTTAAACTGGAGAAACATTGACTCCACATTTGTGTTGTGTGTCCATGTGTACCATACTGAGCATGAACAAAAGAAAGAAGAGCGAAGAGTTGTCTGAACATTTTTGGAAAAGCATGGACAATCTCAAAGCTAAAAGTCCATCTCCAGAGCTGTTAATGTTCCCGTGTTCACTGTCCAACATTGTCAAGAAGTTTACAGCCCCTAATCTCCCTAGATGGGGATGAAATACAAACATTTATTAAAGATTGCAATGAAGGATTGTTTGAATAGGGAATAATGAACCTCAAACAACTTCCAAACAAATGTAAGCACTATCAGTTATAATCAGAATGAAAAGGGATGCGATGGTAGGAGGCCCAGGAAGGACCCCGCTGCTGACACAGAAACATAAAAAAGCCAGATTGGAGTTTGCCAAAACTTACCTGAGGAAGACCGTAGACAGATGAGACTAAAATAGAGCTTTTTGGTAAAGCACATCATTCTTTTGTTTTCAGAAAACAAAATGAGGCCTTCAAAGAAAATAACACAGTCCCTACAGTCAAACATGTTGGAGGTTCACTGATGTTTTGGGGTTGCTTTGCTGCTTTAGGCACTGGATGTCTTGACCTTTTTGCAAAGGGTGTGCTACCAAATATTAAGTTGAGGGTGCCAATATTTCTTCCCAGTCCAATTGTTTTGTTGGAATGTCTAAGATTTTAAAACATTTTCTGCTTGTTTGTGTTGTTCAAATGCCACCATAATAAACATGTGGATACCAAAGCATTTGTGATTGCAACCATTTTCTGGGAGACAGAAATGCAGAGGTGCCCATATTTTTGGCCTTGACTGTATATAACCACAATACAAGTGTTTCTTATTGTATTACTCTCTGTGGTTACCCAAATGTACTACCTGCAGCAGCTAAAAAGGTACAACATGACAAAACCAATCACCTAAGAAATTGACATTCAACGATGTGTGCATTATTTAAGACAAAGTATTGGATTTTGTGAAAGTAGTTTGAGAACAGCAGGTAGCAGTAACAGTAAATACAAACATTTTATCTAAAAGCAACTGATATCAAAATGGAAAATCTAAGAGATGTGCATTGTGTAAGGCTAGTCAGTGGATACTCTGAACATAGTTTGAGGTCAGCAGGTCACTTGACCTATTGAAATTCAAATACTAGAAAAGGGTATCTGTCATGTCCTGGATGCGGGCCCCTAGCCATCTCTGTGCTTTGGGGCTCCCATTCAGGGCATGGCACATGGAGAGGCCTCTAGCCATCTCCATGCCATTGTGGGCTCCCCAGTCAGAGCAGCTGCATTCAGTTGACTCTGATTGGGGAGCCTACTTAGGTTAGTTGTGCAGCCACACACAGTGTGGTTTATTGTTTGTGCTTGTCTCAACAGCTCACGGTTTGTCTCTGTTTAATTCCGTTTTCAAGCGAATGCTCTACATGTTTTCTGTATATCGTTTTTATGTTAGTTAGTCCTTTCATTTTACGTGTACAGTTTCGTGTAGTTTGTACCGTTTGTCTTTGGGATTAAATACACCTTTTATTTATAAAATGTCTGCGTATGGTTCAACTGCACAACACAGCCGTGACAGTATCTAAAAGCACCTGAATTGAAAATGGACAATCAAAGAGATGTGCATTATGTAAGGCTACTTTGGGTATACTCTGAACATTGTTTGTGGTCAGTAGGTCACATGACCATTTTGCTATTGAAATTTAATTATTTGAAAAATGTATCTAAAATCACCTGATATAAAAACGATTTAAAGGAAATTACTGGATACTCTGAACATGGATTGAAATCAGTAGGTCCCATGACCTAGGAGCTATTGAATGTGAAATCCAGAATAATAGTGTATTTAAAACATTTACACTCAAAGAAGTGTACATCATAAAAGGCTAGTCAGTGTATACGCAGAACATAGTTTGAGGTTACTAGATTTCTAGATGGATGGGAGGATTTGCGTAGAGGGTTGCCACTGGTTTTCATAAGCTATGTGATAAACATAATTCTGTTATGGATGTCCTCTGTGTTAATTGACTTTAAAGACCTTGTAATCTTTCTCCAGATACATCACTTTAGAATTATTACCAGCTGTTGGCTATTGCTGTTTGAGACTGATACCCAACTTCCTCCAAATCCTTGTCATCCTAGTCAAAAATGCCCTGCAGAAAACTATTCATCCTGCTGGAGACCCTCTAATCTAGTCTAAGAGTGTTTTTTTCTTTAATGCGTTGTCTTTTTTGCTAAATGTATCTTATTATTTCTAGGCACACAGGAACTTTTAATTGCCCTGTGTATAAGATGTGCTATACTTACCTTGCCTTTCATTTGTGTAACATTGTTAGCTAGCTAGCAGGGAACAGCAAAAAAGTTATTTTGTTCTTAACTTTCTTTGTGGAATTTGTTTAAATTCTATTTAAATTTTAGCTTTGCATGTTTTGCATACATGTAATTACACCTTCCACAAAGAAAGGTATGAACAAAATTACAATTATACTTTGTAATTTTCCTCACCACCACAACATAACCTCAAATCAAATTTAACTAGATCAGACCCTATCCAGATGCCATGATAGCCCATTATTATTCACATCCGAATTGAGGACCTAACATTGACAACTGAACGCTAGGCCTAGTTTGAGAGAGCTTCAAAATCCTGGGTGTCCACATCTCCGAGGACCTCTCCTGATCCTTCAACACCTCAAGCCTGGTAAAAAAGACGCAATAGCGCCTGTAGTTAAGGAAGTTAAAGAAGGCCTGCCTATCTACAAACATCCTGGTAAACTTTTAGTGCCGTACGTTTGAGAGCATCCTGACTAACTGTGCCACAGTTTGGTACAATGGGTGCTCTATGCCGACCAGAAGTCCCTGCCGCGGGTGGTGTAAATCGCCCAGCGTATCATTGGTTTCCAGCTCCCCGCCATCAAAGGCCTCCAGCACAAGCGCTGTCTGCAGAAAACTCGTGGCATCATCAGGGACCCCTCACACCACAAACTGTTTGCCCCCTGCCTTCTGGCAAGTGGTACCGTTCTCTTCATTCCTGCACAAGCTGGCTTAGGAACAGTTTCTTTGTTGTACTGTAGTTGTACTGTTCAATAACAATAAAGTTGAATCTAATCTAAAAGTGAGATTGAGAAAAGTCAGATTAGAGACAAGTATGCTGCCTGTGTGTATGTGTATGTGTTTAGAACATTAAGATCATTGAACATGAGGTCTGTGAGTGTTGGGCAGCAAAAACGAACTGTGGTGAGAAAGGATAAGAGACTGCTTGGTAGAGTTTATAAAGTCATTGGCCTTTACAAAACAGACCAAAAACATCAAAGATCCATAGTTTTTATAGGAATTAGGTTATTATCTGCATTATGCATACTTAAAAGATAATGTAATGGCACTGTGTAGAATTCAAATCTACTTCCCCCGAGTCCGAATCAGAGAATGTCCACACGGTCGAAGTCTTTCCAAAGTAAACACCTTTATTACAGATAATTATCAGGAGTGTGGAATTCATTAGTAAAGATATTAGGTGTTGGACTGGAATCATGTCTTGGGGGAGTAGATTCCTAAGAGAGTAAGGCTGGAGGGTTAATAGGTTACTTGGGACATTCCATAAGAAGGGGGGGGGTCAGGAAGTTAGGAGAATAAGACAATGGACACTTGTGCATGGAAACTTATAGATTAACTTCTAGCCTGACCACCACACATGGGACTGATCAAGTGACCCAGGAAGGAGAGGAGGGGAGACCAGCCAGAGGGGTCCTGCAGACTTCCTGGCGCCGGACACAACAACACCATTCTCATCTACCCCGGAAAAGGTCACCAGATGGTTCACCCCAGGGCTAAGGGCTGCGACACGAGACGGACACTTAGGAAGCACGCGCAGCAACTTCTATGCATTGACTGTGTGGGAGGGGGCTACATAAACTGTGTCCGATGTGAACGGACTTCCGATCTTCCTGTCCTGCGAGACAGATCTCCGGGTGCATTCGTAATAAAGGTGTATGATTTGGGAAAACTTAACGGCGTGGACATTCTCTGATTTGCAACCCGGGGGAAACATTAGGTTTCTACAACTTGGGGGCTCGACCGGGATCAGAGGGTGTTCATGCTAATTGACGAACCAGAGTCTCCGGAACTTCCGAACGATTTTTAGCCATGGCAACTTAAAAAGGTAAGCAGAACCTGTTTTTCAAAACGAATCTGTGTATTGGCTATTGTAAAATTTTGAAAATCGTTTGTGAAAAGTACGAAGAGTGTACATTTAAGTCTCCAAATTTGAGACCTGCACAGTGCGGCAACGCTGTGCAAACTAGCGGTTTAAGTCCAGAGGATTAACCTTGAACGGGTAAAGTCCAGCACCAGAGGGGCGTCTCTGGGCGAATTAGTAGGTATTAAGTCCTGGGAACTTAATTCCCGAACTGCCCGGAAGTGACTTTTCCAAAGTTATATTGTCGAATATAAATGAACGGTTAGGTGTAGAGGCCTGGAGAGTTAGGGTAACTCCAAAGTGGAAAATTCTAGAAGTTGCGTATCCTACCATAAATTGACGGATTTGTGGACTTCATTTGGAAAACAGCGTTTTTCCGTGAAGATCGCTTGGTTGGAAGAGCCAGGAGAATTGAGAATCTCCGAATTACCACATAGAGGTGCGAGCCCTCAAATTTTAAGATATTTCGAACAAGTGGTTGGTTAAAGGCCTAGACGGCGGCGACGTCCGAAATAGTTAAGTAGAACGTATAAACTGTGTGTTGCATTGTGGGAATTGTAGGCTGTGGCAAACTGTGCGGGGAATTGTGTAAAAATGGCGGATGTAGTGGAATCCAAACCGTGGGAAAAGCAAATAGCATGCGTTATGGATGTGGTAATAAAAAAAGCAGACAAAAGTAAGAAAGGAGATAGGCGAGTAAAATTAAGTCAGGAAATGTTAAAACTGGTAGTGGGGGAATATGACCCGGACGGGACTAAGCCCGTGGGATCGATTGAAGATTTGTTGTGGAATCAGACCACCATATGGGGTAAAAGAATTGAAAAAATTTATAAAGAGAGTAAGATTAGTCCATATTTTGCGGGTAGGAAATTGAGACAGGAACGTAGTAGAATGGAACGAAACCAGAAAGTATGGGTTCAATTAGGGGGTGATAGACGTGAGGTAAAAGACCAACTTAAATGCGACCGAACGACACAGTGTAAGGGAAAGGAAGAGCCGGTAAAGGCCTTCCCGGAACCTAGAGAGGTCGTACAGCCAGGTTGTCCTTCTATCCCACCACCATATCAGGCTCCCGAAAGCATGTATCCCGTGCTCCACGTAGAGGGAGGGGTCTTTAAGACCGAGGCAAGCAGCTATCGGGAATGGGCGGGGGGGTCGACCGTTAAAGGTCCTGTAAAAAGTCCGGCAGAGACAGGGCCATTTCACGCTTGCCTGACGTCGGAAAAAAGAGAAGAGTACGTGGGACTAGGGGAGTTCGCATAACGGGGAATCTAACAGGGGTGTTAGTCGACTCTGATGAGGACAACGTAGGAGAAGTAGGGGAGGTAGAAGAGGAAGACGACGAATGGGCAGACGATGACGGTAGTATAGAACTAGACAATGATGTAAGACACAACGCTGACATAATGATACATAGACACAATTTAGCAGAACAACTTAAAACTGCAGTGAGGGAGTCTACAGAAAAACAAGCCAGGGAGGGCACGTTCACTAGAGGAAGAGCTAGAAGGGAAGGGGCGGGGAGTCTGTCGTACTTAATGCAAATGCCGTTAATTATGGGAAAAGGGGGGGTGAAGTACAAGCCATGGCAGTTCGGGGATATACAAGGGATAGTGGACAAGATGCCCCCGATTAGAGAAGGGGGGGATGTGGCTTGAGCACTTCGATAAATTAACAGCTGGACGTGTACTGGCAGTGGGTGATTGGAGGGCAGTAGCCGCCCGCGCAATGACACAGCATGAGTTGGCTGACATAGAGGCTGGAGCTAAGACTGTTAAACTTCCTGATGAGGTCCCGTTTGTTAGAGTAGTAGGGACTGTTGCAGCCGCCATGAGAGATCAGTTTCCTGTGCCTAATCAAGCTGCTGCACCAAAAATAGATTGGGAGGAGGGGGAGGCCCCGTGGGACTATCTAGCTAGAGCTAAAGAAAAGTGGACACGTCATACCGGGTGCCACCCAGGTAAAGATGGATCCCAGAGAGAGTGGTTTAGGAGGGCAGTCTTAGAGGGAGTCCCTACTGAAGTCAGGGAACCGGTTATGGCCAACCCTGATCTGCCCGGGCCTGATTCAACTGTGTGGGAGGGTCACGTGGTACACCATCTACAGCGGTTCATAGATGAGAACAAAGGGAAGGATGCAGAGTTAAAGACTGTACAAGGCCAGCTTTTAAGATTACAACTGGGGAAGGCTAGACAGGAGGCCACCGAAAAGAAAAAGATAGATCCAGCTAAACAATTAGTAGCGACCACTCCGCCGGGCCCAGAGGTTCCCCCACCATGGGATCAGCCGGACTCAGACCACAGGTGGCCCTATGGTAAGAGAGGCGGGTACAACGGGGGTCGTGGGGGCTATCGGGGTAGGGGGGTCTTGAACCACCCAGGGTATGGGGGTTGTTTCTCTTCTGGTCAAACAGGACACTGGTCCAGGGAGTGCCCCAACCAAACCTACCAACCACCCAGACGAGGGAGAGGGGGACCCCCGAGAGGCGGATACTGCAGCCCACCGTTCCACCAGCCGCCGCAGTACCCACCGGGCCCCTCTCCCCCTAACGCCAACTCCGGTCCCCACGGGGGGGCAGTATCCCATGTCCGAAGAGCCTTGGAACTGGGGAGGAGAGCACCAACGGTGACACACCCCAGGAGAACCGGCCCCGAGCACCCAGGCTGACCCATCATTGACTTTGACCGTAAACCACCAGAAACTGCCATTCCTGGTATACACTGGAGCTACATTTTCCATTCTCAACACTCCGGTTTAGTACTACTGCCGGATGGCACTCGCCTGCCCTGCGGGGACCCTCAGGTGGGAAACGGACAATGGCTGCTGCGGCAGGAAGAGTCCCAAGTCGCTGACATCTACTGGGGCCTGCTCTCTCCTCGGTCTCTCGCCCTCGGTCCCTATGCTCCTCTGACCGACCCCCCTCATGTTACTCTGTTTTATGATCGCAATGATGATGAGGTATATAGGGACTCATTCTCATCTTTGTTACAGGGGCACCAGTGGATCATTGAGTGTGACTGTCTGTGGGTGGGACCTGAGGGCGTGGCGGCGGGCGTGCGGCTCACAGTGGACCAGGCGGAGTGGTATTGCATGTCAGCTGAGGCGGTGCCCCATGTCTCGCTGGCCTTACATCCGGAACATCAGGCTAAGGATCTAGGCCCCATGGTAAAAAGGGCCGCCTCAGCAACGGATTGGGAAGATACTCCGTGGCCCATTGTCATTTTTTCTCCCTCTTGTAAAACTTATCGCATAGCAGCAGGCACCATGAACAAGGTCATCTTAGAACATGAGGTTATTACGCGCTCACATGGCCGCGAGAGGATGGACCACCGTGACGCTGCCGCACCATTGACCCTTTTACCAGAGGCGTTATGGTCTCAGGGACCCACGGACGTGGGCCTAGCCAAAATAACCCCAGTTACCTTTCAGATCCAGCCCGGCCCACCTGTGTGGCGCTCTCAGTATCCCCACAAACCGGCTGCAGCGGCTGGGTTAGACAAAGCGGTAGTGGGCCTCTACCAGTCACAGGTACTGGAGGGGTCGACATCGCAATGGAACACACCCATTTTACCGATAGAGAAGGGGAAGACCGGTACATACCGTATGGCACATGACCTCCGCGCCATCAATCGGATGTTGATCACCCCTACAATTCCAGTACCCAATCCCTACGTAGTGC
>JACXGK010009293.1:0-20163 GCA_016801125.1 Novumbra hubbsi
AAGTGTCACTATTCTTCAATAGGTCCGGCGGATGACAGGGGTTCTGGTGGCCGTTGGCCTGGGAAAGATGTCTGTTCACGGGGTTAAGGAGCTACTTGAGGCCCAGGACTCTCTGGCCTACCCACAGAACCTGACAGCACCCCCAGATGGACTCTTTCTCGCCAGGGTGGACTATGACCATCTAGGTAACGGTCCTTGACGTACCAGCTGCTCCTGAATCTCCACTGGGCCCTCCCCTTTTGCCCTAACCCATTCATGTGTTCAGGTTTCTGCATTCTGGCAGGTATCAGCAGTAGTCCACTGATCCCCCACAGGTGGTGGGGTGGTTTCCACCTGCATGCTAGTACGAGCGTTAGTAAATGCTCTCTGGTACCCAAGTTCATAGACTGGTCTTGTTGCCTTCCACAGATCTGACGCCAAACACTCAGGACTCCTACGGCTGACTGTTACCGGATGGGAGACGTGGACATCCTGGTGTTGAGTCTTCGCTGGGTGTTTAACTGTACACATGCATTGTTCACCCTTGATGCCCACCCCCCTAAGCCACCTGGGTGGTGCCCACCCCCCAAGCCACCTGGGTGTTGCCCACCCAGGCGGGTCTCTTTTCCTTTTCACCAGCCTTTGGAAGACTAGCCGGCTGGGTCTTTTCTCTGCCAAGTGTCCCGATAGAGGACATCTTGGTCATGGGGGGACGTGAAGAGTTGTTCTCATCGAATTTCATTAGCAGTTCCCGGGCTAATGATTTTACAAAGGCGTTGTCGAATGCAGAATCCTCTGACATCAGTGCCTTCTTTAGCAACCTCTTTGACCCCTAGTTTTGAACATGCTCTTTATAGATGCTGTTCAAAATGGTTCCCATTTCAGTGTTCTGGGGGCAAGCTTGTTCGATATACGAGGGGTCACAGAAGTCTGAGTTTATCCTCTTGATGAGAAGACTTGCCAGTTTACCGATGTATGATGGTGCCACTGTGTCCGAGTTGATCTTGTTGTCAGATGTCAGACCCTGATCAAACAGTGTATCGGCAGACCCTCTATCCGTGGTGGCAGAACTGCTCTGGATGAGCACCTGTGTGTCCTGCCGAGATTCATCACAGGCAGTAGTTTGGCACCAATCTGATCCTTGAGATGGAGGCAGCGAGAAGATCTGTTCCTGAAGAAGATGTTGTACTGACTCCCTAGTGAAGGAATTCACCAGCTCACTCTCCCAGGGTTGTTGAGTCGTGTCGAATCCGGGCTTCATCTTCAAAATGAATGTCCTTCTGATCCTTTTCTCCTCTTTGATTGGCCTCCCTTACTATGGAAGTGATGGTTTGGATTGAGTCAATTGGTGGCACTTTGAAAGAGGTTAAGGACTCGCCCATATCAATGAATGTACTTTTAATGATGGAAGGGAAATCACTTTCATCAGGCCATTCACTTGGGATTGGAGTGCCTGGAAAAGTATTTCTATCATCACTCTGGGAAGCTCCGTATTTGGTAGAGGTGATGGAGCATGAGGAATTTGAAGATGTCTGACATGTTCCCAAGCCACTGTTATGGTCCAGACTCATCCCACCATGCTCCTTCAACACGGAGCTCACAGTGGAGCAAGTCAGTAGGGCTTCTGGGGAGGTCATCAACCTCTGACATCTCTCTGGTCAATCTGTCCTGGACAGACATCAGAGTCTTACTGACAAAGGCTCTGTAACAATTCTCCATGCTGGTCTGGCTGGTTTGATAGATGATGTAGGTAAAGCACAACAAGACTCATAATAACAGAATCTTCTCATAGCTTCCCTGATTGTTTCAGTGGCCTTGGTCTGAAACACCTTGGTAAAGATACTGTTGACACAGAGGGCGGTCATCAGCTGTCCGGTCACAGTGAGTGCGGTCATCAGCTGTCCAGTCACAGTGAGGGCGGTCATCAGCTGTCCGGTCACAGTGAGGGCGGTCATCAGCTGTCCGGTCACATGTGATACATGTGCCTCAATGTCCTCTTCTTTGAACAAAATCCCTCTGCTCTGTCCGTTAATTAACCAGAGCAATCGAGGCATCAGACACCATTTCCTCAGCCACCATGTTGCTGGTAACAGCGACTTTTTGCCCAGTTGATTTGAGAGGTTGGATGGCAACAAAGATCAGAGAGTTGACTTTCTTGGACACATTGCCAACCATAAACCGGAATAAAGTCTGGGTGACTAGCTGGACATACTTGTGGACGCCAAGAACATGTCTTGTTAATGTTGTGAAGGAATCCTTAACGCCAATGAGGAGGCTCTCAATGATTCCAAAAAGGTCACAGAGTGGCTCAGATGATTTGAACTCACTGTCTTCCCGAGTCCTTGGCAACCCTGTCTGAGAGTTTAACAACACAAGGCAGACAATCTAACAATGAGGCTTGAGTTGGAGGTGTGGATGATGCTTCCCCATTGGTCATTTGTGTTTGACACTTGAAAGCATTTACTATTTTAATCTCCATAACACACAGGACACTGTTCTTTTTGAGAAAACACCACATTACATCAGGTTCGCTGTAAAACATGCGTGGAAATTAGTGAGCTGCTCAGAAGGGAACCAAACAAAATTGCATTTCACTGTTGCAAACAAAGGCTGCTTACATAATTTAAAAACATATTTTTGTAATACCAGAGGTATTTATTTTACAGACTCAACACGCTGGTTCCTAGTGCTTGGACCACAGGTTACACGGTCTGTTTCTGCCTGGTTTTCCCCCAAAAAATCAAGTCTGCCAGGGCATCCACCAATATTGATCACAGCATTGATAAAGTAGCCAGCGATGGTCATTGTTAAGTATGCTTAAAGCCACAATTCTTCTGGTAAACCCATCCAGTGCTTGCGATTCCAAGTGGCTTATGCTTGTCGTAGCCGTAAATGTGCCAGACATAGTTTGGAGCACAACTGGGGTAAACACACCTTTGCAGTGTGTTTCTTGACCTCAGATCAACACATTCACCATCCAATAATTGTAACAATATTCAAACTGTTTCTCTGTCACTCACAATTCCATGTAACCAACATTGTTGGTGCGTCCATATGCAACCATGACACTGTTCACGTTTCCAGTTGATGTTCAATAAAGGTTGCCATTTTAGCCTCAAGGGTTTTATTCTTCCTACGCCAGAGGCCCTACTTGCACTTGATCAGTATTATCCCATGTGAATCAGAAAGCAAATGAAGTATTTAATCTGTTGTAAAGCCACTTTGGCTGTCAATGTGCTCACAATTCATGTCTGTGTCAAATTGAATAGGGTGTAACTAATGCCAAAGTGTGGCTACTTTGACTGTTTAACTAGCACACTATGCTCACTTTGTATCTCATCATTATGACACAATCTCATGACTGACTTAATCTCAATTATGACTTGCTCAGTATTATTACTTTTTTTCCCCCTTTTGCTGGAGGAAACAGGCTTACATATGAAACAGTGAAACAGTGCCCCCGTGTGGTGATGGTTTTAAAAAGAAGGGAAACCAAATCACACATCCGGTCTAGAAGGAAATGTATTAAAGGCGAGAATCTTACATAATTCATTGAGTAGAAAACGGTCAATGGAAACCAAAGTCACCAACAGACTGAGGGCTGGGTTCAAACTCACACTGACAATCAAAGCAAACTGTTGTCATCACAGGCTGTTCCAGCTTGCCTGAAACTCACCTGTCAGGTGTCAGCCTGGTGGTCTATTCGACCCTCCAAGGATGTGCCTTCCCAGACTGTCACTGACCCTCCAAGGATGTGCCTTCCCAGACTGTCACTGACCCTCCAAAGATGTGCCTTCTCAGACTGTCACTGACCCTCCAAGGATGTGCTGTCCCAGACTGTCACTGACCCTCCAAGGATGTGCCTTCCCAGACTGTCACTGACCCACTGCTGGAGGTTGTTTTGTTGGGATGTGCTCTTCCTGTTCCTCCTCACACAAAGGAGCAGAAACCCGTCTTGCTGCAGGATTGATGCCATTCAAAGCCCAGTACAGCTCTCCTCGTGTTACAGCCTATCTCCTGGTATCTCCTCCATGCTCTTGAGACTGTACTGGGAGACACAGCACACCTTTATGGCACACATGTATGTGCCATTCTAGAGGAGCCCAACTACCTGTGCAAGTTGAATGGACTGCATGTACCGTCTCATGCTACCAGTGGTTGACTGCAGGTCCCGTCTCATGCCACCAGTGGTTGACTGCAGGTACCGTCTCATGCTACCAGTGGTTGACTGCAGGTACCGTCTCATGCTACCAGTGGTTGACTGCAGGTACCGTCTCATGCTACCAGTGGTTGACTGCATGTACCGTCTCATGCTACCAGTGGTTGACTGCAGGTACCGTCTCATGCTACCAGTGGTTGACTGCAGGTACCGTCTCATGCTACCAGTGGTTGACTGCAGGTACCGTCTCATGCTACCAGTGGTTGACTGCAGGTACCGTCTCGTACGTATGTATATCTTGCTATTGGTGATTGAATTTGCCTTTCAGCCACTGTTTGAATAATGCACGTCAAACCTTTTTGCTTCCCAAATGCCCTGGATTTAATAAAGCTAAAATGTACATGCAACATTCACTTTTACTTAAAGTCAGATCTCTCCATAATAATAGGACACAACCCCATCATCCAAGAGTCATACCAAATGAACAAGACAATACAGAAGGTGTGTAGTAGGACTCTATAAAACTATAATGTGAAACATTTGTATGTGGGTGAAATAGAGACAAGGTTAGATTAAAGTGGCCATCAACTTTAGAAATGTCACATTCAACAAAAGTATTCAATAATTTTTCCGGGTTAATATTTTTTACAAGAAAGGACGGAATGAACTCACGAAAAACTAACAATAACGTCACCAGGGCAACAGACAGTTTGGATACACTACGCACGCGACCTCTATGGGGCTCCGGTCCACTCATATAACCCAGTAACTATCGTTTGCACACAGGCGCTAACACACGAATGCATATCCACTGCTCACCTCGGTGCTCTACCAGTTTCTCGCAAGAACAGCAAGCGAGGGGTGATAACAAAAAACTAACAGAACTAATCAACATTTAACAGAGAAAAAAACGCCTCTCGATTTCCTCTGTATTTAACAGCAGCTGGCAGCCAACGTTTATGGTGCCTGACCGCCAACTACTGTTAGGAGACAGGATATGCCTATTTCTGACCGACCTGCCAACCCCGTGACTTCTCCCGTCGTAACCCAAAGCAAGTTGCTAACAGTAACTTTCCCCATCACTTTCATAGTGTCCACACTGCACCAGCACACGTTCCACAGTCTCCTCGACGTCACAATAGTCACCTGACTCCGTTCAACGTTTCCCTTTCCTGTACAATGACCCATTTAATCTACAGTGCCCTTTTCTGAGCCAAGTGAAAATGGCCTCCCATCCACCCCCTCGTTTTACTTTCTTGGCTTTGGTACCGCTCAGCCCCTTTCCCTAATTCAACCTGGTTTGTTGGTTTATGGGTCAATAAATCCCCTGCACGGTACACTTTGTGTCGTCTCCTCCCCTGCACCTCACGACCCAATACCTTGTTTCCGTCATTTCACGCGGGTGTTCACGTACACGTACAGCATCCTGTTTAAAAGGCGTGCTTAACAACAGTTACAACTCCCTGTGGCTGCGTGTGACAAGTGACGGTTTCAGTGGAGGTCAGTGATCCTGCTTGTTTGAATCCATGTCTGCCAACCACTTTGTTAGGGTGCTGTACAGTGGTCACACCAGTTCCATCGACACACAAACATCTGTAGAAGCTACTTGCCCTGTCAAGACTTGTGCTGCTTCTGGCTTTTTCAGCAACAGTGTTGAGTGTCTTCTTTGCCAACATTGGTCTGAACCTCCGCTGGTGTGCCACTGCATGTTTTCTTATCTGACTTGGCAACTGAGCAACATAAATGTCAGCTGACCTGGTAAAATACTGAACAAGCTGCATCTCCAAATCATGCCTTACTTCACACTGGGACAAAAGACACTTCAGGAGATACAGGCCTCTGTCACTGCCAAGCGCCCCTCCCCCAGACCTGTACAATGTGAACCCATTTATGTTTCCTCTCCACATCTCGCTTCCTTTCTATTGTCTCTCATTCTAGCTTCGCTGAATTTGTTAGCGTTTCTTAAAGACCACACAGAGAATGGAGAAGGAGACAGGGAGAGGGAGACAGGGAGAGGGAGAGTCAGGGAGAGAGAGACAGGGAGAGAGAGACAGGGAGAGAGAGACAGGGAGAGGGAGAGACAGGGAGAGAGAGACAGGGAGAGGGAGACAGTGAGAGGGAGAGACAGGGAGAGAGAGAGACAGGGAGAGAGAGACAGGGAGAGGGAGACAGGGAGAGAGAGAGACAGGGAGAGAGATACAGGGAGAGGGAGACAGGGAGAGGGAGACAGGGAGAGGGAGACGGGGAGAGAGAGACAGGGAGAGGGAGACAGTGAGAGGGAGACAGGGAGACAGGGAGAGAGATACATGGACAGACATGGAGAAGGAGACAGGGAGAGGGAGACAGGGAGAGGGAGACAGGGAGAGAGAGACAGGGAGAGAGACAGAGACATTAACAGTGTTGTGATTTAAAATAGGACTTTTATTCAGAGCAAATGACAGTTAGATGTAGAACAGAAGATGGCTGTTGCATTACACACCCAATACGTAACAAAAGATATTGTGACAAAAAAAGTTGTTCATTGTTTCAGTTTCACCAGGAAAATGTGAGGCGCAGCTGTGTTCCCAACACATGCACAGCAAATGTGAGCCGCAGCTGTGTTCCCAACACATGCACAGCAAATGTGAGCCGCAGCTGTGTTCCCAACACATGCACAGCACATCCGCATATGTATGATGGAGAAGTTCAAAGTGAAGTTCACTTTGTGGCTAGTTTGGAAATGACCATCATGTTAGGTTCCACCCTTGTAAAACTATTAATGTCAGCAAATCTGGCTATTTTCATAATATATTTATTGTCTTTACATACGTTTAGACTTTGTTACGTACAGATTTCATGTTAAATTACAATGGTTTATAATAATTATATGGTTTATGCTTTCCCCATGCTAGATTGCTCCCTGTTAGGTTGGTATTTTCAAATCATAAATTCAAATGTTAAGCATAATTTTGTTTTAACAAATAGAGATTGAAGGGTTCAACTAAACACAGAAATGTTTACCAAATTCCATTGATATTCACACTTACTAGGAGGAGTGTGCACCCAAATTGCTGCTTCTAAAATAACACACATTTCACTCAGTATTATAGTTAACAAAATGCACTTTGATTCTCAAGACAAAATCCACACATTAATTATTGTGTGAAAGAGTTTTGTCTACCTTAAAGGCACATCTCAAACAACACCACCAAACACAACAAACTACACAGAATGTATCTTAACACAAAGTGAAATTAGACAGGAAAGGGCGTTTGCGCTGCTCTATCGCTTCCCTTCCTGTGCAATTTAGAGTATAAAGATGAAAAAACCCACTGCATCCCATCGTAACTCCTCTACATTCGAGCTGTGGAGAAGAGAACCTGCTAATATATTTGTTGTGTATTCTTGGCAAGACAGCAAACCTGGGATAACCCTCACCTCTTAAATGAGGGATGAGTTAGATTAGTGTTACCGAGACACAAACTATGCGGTTGTTCCAAATAGGACACATGACTCAGTAGGACCATGTCGCTTTCAAAGACCCAGCAGTTTGAAAAAGGAGTCTAGATATACTCCGAAATCTTTTTTTTTATAAAAAATAACAGGGTATAAAAGGTTTTATTTACTTTATATATGTAAATACGAACCATATTCTGATTGTTTCCCAAGGGTAATTAAAACATAAATATGGCAAGCGATTGGGGACTTTGGTGAAAAAATCTACAGTACTGCTATAGGTTGATATCTGACATGCTATGGGAAAGTAATAAAACAAATTGTCAAGTGAATTGTATATTTCTAGAGAATATGTTTTAGAAGTATATTTAAATATATTAGATTTCATACGTAGGCTTAGTCCTAAATTCTAGCCTCATCCTGTTTGATCATTAGTGTTGCATTTAATGGCCAACCATTCTGTTTAGAGTACATCAATAAACACACAATCCACCAGAAACAAGGTCTCAAACCGGCCTTGTCATATGTTTCCTAGGGCAGAGGTTCCACGAGGTCCCCCTTATCATATTCAAAATGTTTTTCCTACAGTTGTGTGGAGTTACAGTGTGAATGTATACTTTGTTGTAAGTTAAATGTGTTTAGATAACAAACAGTAGATCCATTTGTATTCGTTCACAGGAACACACGTTTACAGGAAAGTCATGTTACTCTGTTGTATAAATTAGTGTTTGGCCATTTCCTAACTGAGATCAAGTTTAACACCAAAGAGGTAACACCTCATGGGATCTTTTTAATTAATTATTTAATTCTCTCTCCCTTTGCTTCACTAGGAGAGAGTGACCTCTATTCACAAAGGCTTGTTTTAAAGAAAGTGATGCTAAACAAATTTGTCAATTTACTTCACTCCTTGAATTTAGAATCCTGTTTTTTGTCATAAACATGTCTGTGGTTTTAGAATAAACAATCATGAAAGGCCAAAGTAAGGAATGAAAACATTGCAATGGATCACAAAATCTTTTCATCAAGTTGCATGTTTCTGTTTGAAAAGGTGCATTGGTTCTGAAAATGGGTGGGTTCCAAACAGTTTTACTACCTTTCCACACATGAAATATTGCAATGTCTCTGTGTGTGTGTCGTAATGACTGTGCAAAAGATAGAGGTTCACACAGACACACACTTAGAGGAAGACTTGACAGAACATGTTGTTGTTAAACATGTATGCACATGTGCTGATGTCAGGATGCATGTAGTTAAGGCTCCGAGCCTAAACTCTCAGGTCCGTCATAAACTAACAAGGAGACCTCGTTTCAGCTTCAAGCGTTTAATTCAAATCGTAAAATGGTTTAACAGGCAAATTGTATGCAATACGTAAAAACAAAAAACAAATCTGAGAGACAACTCTGAGGCAAGTCTCTTCCTCTTCCACAGTTCTCAGAGTAAAACAAATTAGATCTTAGAATAAAAGACAGGTTAGTGTGGCATGAAACTGGACAGGCAATATCAAAATATAGATTTGAAATTGCAGACATCGCAGCGGCAAGGAACAACCCCTTGAAGGGGACGACATTTTGGATTATCGTCTAGCTGTGGAGTTGAGGTGAGTGTGAGAAAAGGAGAGAGACATAGACAGAGGGAAAGCTGCTTTTTTTCACTTCTGGTTTTAATGGACTGTAACTCAATTCATATCATACAGAAAAACAGACAAGCAAGAAGCCAGAAATACAGGTACGTAATAACATCTAAGACAGACAATCTCTAGTATTCTTGAGTATTCTTTACTTGCTTTGAAAGCAAGTTATTGCTTTGACCTGAAATATAAAAGTGAAGTTCCTTACACATTAAAGGAATTCAAGTAAAATTGTATTCCTCTTTAAGTGCAGCTTTTGTAGTTTCAGGGAGCTCCGTTGCTTACTGACCGGATAGTTCGGGATTGAACAATTAACGTGAATAAAGATAGGAAGAATACACAGGCATTCTGTCAAACAAGCTTGGTTTATCACAGGATAATAACCCACTGATTGTGAATACAGGGTTTTACCGGTCAACAGCATCAGTTCTAAATACAAAAGCCTAACAAACCTGTCTTCATGTTTACCATGTACAAAAGCCTGCAATAATGGCACTTTATAATACAATCTAGACTCGCAGTTTTTTGCCCAAAAAGGAAACCATTACAGTGAAAAAATGAGGAAGTCTCTTTCATGTAATAAATAACCTATTCAACATTCACACAGCCTGTCCAACTAGATCCCGTTCTGTTATTTGCAAGTACTGTACATGTGGCTATTTTAGCTTGTTGTTGCACTAGCGTAAAGGAACTGTGAGGAACATGTGTATCCTGTTGATATGACAAACATAGCCTGAAAGTTGAAAGTAGAATTAAAACGTTTTAATTTGTTTGGCTGCCTGCTTCAGACCCAACATTCAGCGTTGTTGTCTAACCGAGTAATGGCGTTAGAAAGATGAATGTTTTTGCGTTGTACAGTTATAGTTAATTTTCACAATCCGCTAACCACTCCTTTGTAATCATTAACACAGTGGTAGCTCAGTCTCCTGAGGACATGGAGAAACAACAGAGAAATAATCAACGCACACAAAATTTCTTCAGGTAAGCATTTTTAATGTTCCACACCCTTGCACATTTACTTTTCATGTGATGTTTTTTTTTTTTTAAATAACAACTAGCAACTTGTCCTATCACTGGAACTGACTGTTTGATAGCAATTTTGAGAAAAACTGTACTCACTATGACGTACTTTTTTAGTAATGACTTACTTATTTATCGGCAAGATATTATTGCACCAACTGTAAGGTAATTGCTTGCAACTAAATTAATTAAAATGTAGATTACCCAATCTGACCAACTTGAGCCACCTTAGAGGGTTTGTATCTCCTGACCCTTATTCATGTGCTCAGTAGAGACAACATGCATTCAGAAAGAAATGCAGACGGATACAGTACATGACTAAACTATATATGAAATGTACAAAAACTTTAACCAAATGTTAAACAAACGCTAAACGTTTGTTTAACCACAGTGGAATTTCTTTAGTGTCTAAGACCAGAAATATTATCATATTTTCTGGAAGTGGTTGTAATGGTGAACAGATTTGACTGAAACTACGACTGATACGACTAACCCTAATATTTGTTCCACTTTCTTTCGTTTTCTTTCAAAGTTTCCCAGTTTGCAAAATAGTCACTGTGATACATGTGTTCTTTCATAGAGTGGCTCTAAAAATACAATTACATCTTATTGTTCTACAACTTTCCAGTAAATCAACACAGGAAGTCAACGTTTGTAACATGTAACCAGTATGTGACCTACAACCTGACTCAAAAGCATGATGGAAATCTGTCGCAACCAATTTGCACATCATTCACTACAAGACAACCCTGAAGCCCAGCCCCTAAGGTAAGCCACAAAACAGAAACAATTCTTTTAAGAAGGGGTTTCATTACATATATTAAAAAAAAACACACAAATCGAAACACAAGCAATAAATTATGTAAAACACGGAAAGGGCCCTGAGGTTTTACAGGGCTGACACATCTCCACTGCGTACCTTGTAAGTTAGTGACCCGTTTATAAACCTGAAGTTAGTGACCCATTTATAAACCTGAAGTTAGTGACCCATAAATATACCTGAAGTTAGTGATCCATTTATAAACCTGAAGTTAGTGACCCATTTATAAACCTGAAGTTAGGGACCCATATATAAACCTGAAGTTAGTGACCCATAAATATACCTAAAGTTAGTGATCCATTTATAAACCTGAAGTTAGGGACCCATATATAAACCTGAAGTTAGTGACCCATATATAAACCTGAAGTTAGTGACCCATATATAAACCTGATGTTAGTGACCAATTTATAAACCTGATGTTAGTGACCCATTTGTAAACCTGAAGTTAGTGACCCATATATAAACCTGAAGTTAGATGTATGACAGAGAAGTGGACACAATATGCTGAGTGAATGCTGATGTCCTCCACATTCCTTTGATTGTGATTGACAAGATAATCCACTGAAAGGGAGGATGGGGGAGAGGAGGCGCACTGGATCCTGTGGTCAGAGGAGAAAGCTTGACATAGTGGCGTAAGAACTGGATCCTGTGGTCAGAGGAGAAAGCTTGACATAGTGGCGTCAGAACTGGATCCTGTGGTCAGAGGAGAAAGCTTGACATAGTGGCGTCAGAAGCAAATACAGGAGAGGAAAACGTGGGCAGGAGTCGGTGAAAAGCTGTTATTGGGGACCTTTGTTCTTCTCTGTTTATGTACGAGTGCATGAACTTCTCTTAACCCCATAGTGACAAGGTGGACAGATGGAACAGGGACAGGAGGAGCCATAACATGTGTAAAGGGGGGAGAGCACAGTGAAATAGGCTGTCTCCTTCTTAGGAGGAGTGACAGAGTGTGGTGGGAATGAGAGGGCCAGTATCTGGGTAGTGACAAGGGAGTGATCTGTGACCTAGAGATGAGCTGCAGGAGGATTAGTGGAGAGTCGGCAACTAGTAAGCAGGAATTCATGTGCATTTAGTGAAAAGGGACTAGGATGGGTATGTTCCCCAGACGAAAGAAGTGGAGGTTTTCATGGACAAGTGATATTGACAGGACTAAATTATATATAGGAGAAAGACAGTTGAGCTGTGATGATTTTGGAGAAATTAATAGCTTTTAGATTCAGGATTTTAAGTATCTTTAAAACAACAGGGGAACAAGTGAACAAAGATAAGATAATATATTTCCTCAGAGCTAATACTTCCTGAAATGATCCTGGGCAGTTTTAACTCAGCAGAGTAATGCAGAAGAAGTGTTTTTATTTGTGCCACAGCTTTAATTCTGCAGAACAAACTCAGTGAGTTTTAACTTTGCAGAACAGATCTTCGCCAAACTTTGCTTGAGTGTCAGCTTTAACTGAATAATTTGGCCAAAATGTCTTTGTGTCCACAAAAGGCCTTAACGGCAAAGGACACCTGTGAATAACCTACCTTGTTTTCCGCCACAGTCCGCAGAAATCGAACAACCCGGCAGAACTGTTCTCTAAGTTATTCACTATGGTTGTATCTTTTCCTAACTCTGTGTTTCAGCAGTACCGGTGACAACCAGCTGGAGCCACAACAGACCCAGGCCAAGAAAAGACCACTGTGTCGTAGGAGCTGCATCGGCCTGTTTCTGTTCCTGGTTGTGATGGTTCTTGTGTTCTTGTTGGAAGACTTCAGAGACCTTGTTTTATTTAGGAAGGATTACCTAGTTCCAACAGCAAACATGACAGTCAAGTCAGCTCCTGATAAATTCCTGGTGGAATACCCACACAAGTACCACTTCATTGTGGATCTGCCGGAAAAATGCCGGGAGGAGAACCCATTCCTGGTTCTGATGGTGCCAGTGGCGCCCTTCAACAGGGAGGCACGTGACGCCATCCGCAGTACTTGGGGCAGTGAGAGGCAGGTCCTGGGCAAGGAGGTGCGTCTGTTCTTCCTGCTGGCACTGCCAGGGGGGGAGGGGGCAGATCAGCTGGAGAAGCAGCTGTTGCAGGAGAGCAGAGAGCACCGGGATCTGCTGCAGAGCGACTTCATCGACTGCTACAAGAACCTGACCATCAAGACCATGGTGATGATGGAGTGGCTGAGCTCCCGATGCCCCAACGCCTCCTACGCCATGAAGATCGACTCGGACATGTTCCTCAACGTGAACACCTTGGTGGAGATGCTTCAAAATCATGCAGAGAAGCAGAACTACATGACTGGAAGTGTGGCAGTTGGTGCCGCAGTTCTAAGGGACCCCAGCTCTAAATGGTACCTTCCGTGGGAAACCTTTCCGGAACCGGTATATCCGCCTTATGCTCTGGGCCTGGGCTACGTATTCTCCATGGACCTCCCCGGGAAGCTTGTGGAGGCGTCCAGGCATGTTAAAGCCGTCTACATAGAGGACGTGTTTCTGGGTCTGTGTATGAGACACCTGGGAATCCGGCCTAGAGATCCACCCAGTTGGAGACTTTTTCAGGGTTACGCAGGCTACCCAAGTCGATGTCACTACAGCGATGTTATTACAACCATCCTCAGGAATTCTCAACAGCTGCTAGATGTGTGGAAAGAATTTAAGAGCAATGGGCCTACATGTTGAAGCATCCTCCACACCTCAGTTCTATATTGTTATGCTAAAATGGATATTGCAGCTTTAAAGATTTTTTTTTTTTTTCCCTCAGACATTTAAATGCTCTTTTTGAGAAGTGTGGAAGGAAATAGAACGTTCTGTACAGAAACCTGTGATGGCCAAGGAGCAACCTAGACCAGCAGGTTGGCTACAGGCCACTCAACTCTCCGTTCATAGAGCCATTTTGATTGTGAACCTTGTCAAATAAGGTTATTGTTCTAGTGACTGTGTGGGTAGTGTGGTAACGCTCTGACTTCCTGGTCGGTTGTGCAATGTGATAAAAAACTGTGCGCTTGGGGATCCAACCGTCTTCAGCATTTACAGTTAAGATTCTTAAAATGAATCAGTTGAGAATAACTGCCACGGTTGCTTGGACTTTAGTTAGCACGGAGATAGAAGATCTTACGTGTGTGAAATGAAGAGTGAATAGGGAACTTTAGATAAACAATATCTTTTTATTCAGTTAAGAAGACAAAGTTTTCTAATGCTTTTTTTATTTTACAAATATCAGAATCAGAAAAAGCTTTATTGCCAAGCAGGTTTACCCATACAGAGGAATGGCTATGGTGTGCTGGTGTATGACAGTAAACAAAATAAGTGGTTAAAAAAACACAGTAAGTAGATAAAAAAGAATTGTTTTAATTATGCAGGTAATCCACTCAGTATTTAGCTGCTATGCCAAAATGTATTTTCCACACTAAACCAATTTTATTTACCCTAACGTAATGATACACGAAACAGTCACATAATTCACCTACTTCAGTCGTCTCAGGTGAATAATCCCTATACAACACATGTTTCTCATAGATGCGTTTTGGAACATTGTATGAGACATGAATTACAACTCAAAACACAGAAGGTAATATTGAGTCTTAGCATGTTTGTGTCAATAGTATTGCCCGCCCTAGCCAGAAAACAACAACAACAAAGTATACTGTTATAAGATGCTTTTTATTTGGTCTCAAAGTTTTCCCTTTGTAAGGATCACAGTTTAAGAGGTCCACAGTCTAGAGGATTATTTTAGTTGACAAGGTTCAAAACCAACTGTTCTAAGCCACCCCTATGTCAACAAGCTCTTTGCATTGCTGGGCAAAAGGAGCTTTTACTGAGCCGAACACACAAATGGCTGAGGCTGAACGTCGCCCTCCATTATTGGAACTGTTGGAGTTGTATGTTGTGGTCACACGTGGGCCACATGCATGTCTGTGTTGACCAGAGGGGCCTGCATTCAGGAGAAGATCGTACAAACGTCGTATTTGTACAACCTGTACAACCTCAGAACTCGAATTAAATTGAAAACTTGGGGTCTGAATAGAATCGGGCTGGCCACATGGAAAGCATTGGACTGTCAAAGGTGAGCGCTGAAATCCTTCCCACAGAGGAGTGATCCAAGATGCCTACAAAAGCATGTCAGACTGTTGTCACAAAGTGCTTTCACAGACACCCAGTTGGAAACCAAACTTCCCATGAGGCCTCTTAAACTCTTGACTGAATGTTACGCCCTGATGGGTTTCACCTGTTCCCTTGTCTCCGCCCCCCCCCAACAGGTGTTGTCTAGTTCCAATTACCCTCAGTGTATTTAGTCCCTGTGTCCCCAGCTGGCAGTGCCAGATCGTCTTGTCCAGTACAGCGTATCCAGCGTTTCATAGTCCTTGTTTCCTAGCCCCAGCCCAGTACCTTGCTTGTCTCTTGAGTTCCCGTTACCGACCTTCGCCTGCCCACCGACCACGTCTCTGCCCATCGTCTGACACACACCCGCTAGCCCTGTTACCGACCTTCGCCTGCCCACGACCACGTCTCTGCCTATCGTCTGATACACACCCACCAGCCCCGTTGGCGACCCACGCCTGTGTTTGACCACGAACATTCTGTGTACACACCCAACGCACTTACCTGGATCCTGTCTGCCTTTGGGTCCCACCGTCATAATCCTGATACTGAAGGCCAATACTTTTGAAACCTATGTTTTGCAAAACAAAGTAACGTTTTATGTTTCAGAAAGGAGGCTGTTGTTATGAAAGTGGATGACTCCCCCATTAGTTTGAGGCCAAAAGGTGACTCATAATCTCAGTTTCATGAAGAGTGCTAATACTTCTTGAGTTGACTGTAGTAGTTTTATTTTAAAACAAACAGTTCACAGGCTTTGGGGTGTCTACTATGTTGGGTCTGTTTATAGGAATAATTATATATGCAGTAACTACTGTATGTCGCACTGGATACAAGTGTTTTAAAAATTCCTGACATATATTGATAAAAAGAATTAGGGTGGCATGTTATATTTACAGTATAACAGCAAGTCAATCAAACTTCAGGGACATCGATTTGTCCAGTTAGGAAGCATATGTGATTGTAAATCAAGGTCACCTGTTTTGGTGCAAATAAAAGTTTCAACAGGTGCACTGGAGAACCCACAAGACAATCCCCAAAAATGGAATTGTTTTGCAGGTGGTGGCCACTCTCCTTTCCTGATTGATTCTTCTGTAGTTTTATGTTTTGCTGATGTCCATGTCACTACTGGTAGCATGAGGTGGTACCTGCAGTCCAATCAGGTTGCACAGGGAGTGCTGGCTCCTCCAGGCACATCCATATGTGCTGTCACAAGAACGTTTTCTGTCTCCCCTTACTGTCTACAGTCTGAGAACCTCTGGGACGTTATGTATTGGCGCAACCGATGACACCAAGTAGCACCACAGACTGTCCAGGAGCTCACTGATCCCCCAAACCAGGTCTGGGAGGATCCCCCAGGACACCATCCACCATCTCATCAGGAGCATGCCCAGACAAGAATCCCACATCTGGCAAGGAAGCATAAGTGCATTCTTTTCCAGAACAGTTATCTGCCACATACCTTGTAAATGTGCTATTATATTAAGAATGTCCCTCACAAAGGATGCTCCAGGACATTTATATTAAGAATGTCCCTCACAAAGGATGCTCCAGGACATTTATATTAAGAATGTCCCTCACAAAGGATGCTCCAGGACATTTCCTCTACAGGAAATGAGCAGACCAGGCCATACACCACCACACATAGACCATTTTCTTTAATTGTAAACTATTTAATTTATCCACCATCATTACTACTGCAGTAATGGCAGGTTTGTGTTAATCGGCCTTATGAATTCAACATCTGACAGTGAAAATGTGTAAGTTAGAAGTCGTTGACATTGATTTTATTCATACAGTAGGTTCTGTTTGTCATTTCTGTTTTGTGTCAAAAAGCGCACCCATTACATTTCTACTCATATCTCCAAACTGGTTACAGATAGAAGCCTACCACAAAGCCTATCATGTTGTAGGGGACCGTCTTTCGAAAAGAATGATGGGTTGTTTGTCTATTTCTGTAAAGTAGAAGCCTTCCAAATCTCAACCACAAAAACACTGTCATCGGAAAAAAACGCACTTGTTACATTTCTATTCACATCTCTGGACGGGTTAAAGATAGAAGCCTACAGAAGCATGTTTCCACGGTGTACGGGACAGTCTGCTGCAAAGAACGACATGTCGTTTGTGTATTTCTGTAAAGTAGAAGTCTTCCAAATCTCGACCAAAGGACGTTCAATGCAGTTTTTTCATAAAAAAAGATCAGAATCAAATCTGATCTTGGATGATTTTCTGAATTGTTCCATCACACTGATATTGTGATACAATTTTGATTGATATTTTGATTGATATTTTACAGTTTTTTAAGGAAATATTGCAGATGTTCTGTACATTATGTTACATTTTCCAACAACAAACAGCTTGTTGAGGCTGGGAACCGCAGGGACGTCCAATGGGAATCAACGCCCTGGAGGACACTGGGAGCTTCTCAATAAAAACAACTACATGTCAACATACGTTTTTATATTCTCTTCACACATTTTTACCAATATACACATGGAGTCTTCTCACACAATGCTATCTATTCATCCTTCTTCTAATTAAAGGTTTTGAGAATCCACAATATAAAGGTCATAATTCTACAATAAAGGATGACCTCCTGAGAGGTCAAAAGATCAGTATCGTGATGGCGGATTTGGGTCATCCGAGGAAGGAAATGAAATGTTCCGGTCCTTCGGCTGCACTATAAATTCTTTACTGCAGAGGGGGCCGTTTTTCAAGTAATGCACCATCATCCATAGTACGTATCTTGAGGATATTGTTTTGTATGTTTCGATCTACTAATTAATTATTTCATTTCACAATAATAAAGCCAGTCCCCATAAAGTGTGGAATGTGCCAAAGAGATGAGGGGACAAATTCTAAAAAGTAAATTGGGGTATAGATGTAACCGTTCAATTATGTTAAAATTTTGTTTCAAAATAATCCATTAATCCGGCTGCACTTTCCTCAACTCAAAAGACAGGAAAGCACGTTGTATTGTTTTTAGTGAATAGAACACAATATTACATACATTAGGTACAGAGCATTTTCATTCGCAATAAAAAAAACCTGAGCAGTAACGGTGCTGTAGTACAAGGGGACAAAAACACACTTCACAAAGTGACATGGGGTGTGGTACTGTCACCATTAGTGAATCCAACGCTTTATCTTTCTCACCGACACCTGCTTTCCCTCATCACAGACCCCGTTTCAGCTCCAGCTTCGCCAATGTTCCCAGTCAGTGTTTGTATTTGGTTTTACTATTTGTAGCGTTGTTTTTGCCTGTTCTGTGTTTTATTTTGTTCCTGTCTGTCCTAGTTCATTTATCCAGTATTCTGTTTTGTTCCTGTCAGGCCAGTTTCATTTATTAAATGTCCTCTATTCTCCCCGGGGTTGTGTCCTGCATTACCAGTATTTTAGGGTGACACGATGACATGTCAGGGGATCCCCGGGAGAGTTTGGAGGACCACATGGCTTCCAGAATCAAGAGTGTAGAATCTTCTTGGTTGGCTGAGAACAAACTCTAAGCAATGTTTCCCATCTTATACGTGGCTATCAAGTAAACATCACGTTTGTTGCAGTAGGTCTAAACTGTGGGAGGTATCCCTTGACGAATCATGAGTTCAGTTTTATTTTTCGCCTTCAGACCTTCCTGCTTTGCATATAAAACAAGGTATGCGTTCAATTGTGGAGTATTTGGAAATACGCTACACAGAATTCCATGTATGTGACATATGTCAAAGATAGGTTAACAAAACCTCAATGCGACAGCCGGAAAATACTTTTAAATGTCAAACAGTCCTGTTTATCAGCTTGAATCAATGGGTTCGCAAGAATGCACAATATCAAGCATGTCAACTTGTTTACTTAATCTCTGGCCTGCATTCAAGGGCGGTATGACAGAGTTGTCGTTGGCATACTGCTGTACGCTTAGCTTATACGTATAACCAGGACATAAACTCTACCGATCAGTTTCTGTTTTACATTCCAGCATGTTTGTCTGACGCACCCACACACTAGACCAAAACTGCCGCGGCATCACAACGCCTTCAACGCGTGAGGCACAGTATATCTCCTCAAGGTGATCTATGAGCCTGGTGGCACAGTGACAGTGGGTGTGACGTCAGCCCAGCAAGACTCGCTTTGACTATTGCAGTAAATAATTTGAATTAATTCTTCTAGTTGACGTTTAGCTATTTGCAATAAGACGTTAGCCACCCATGTGCGTGCATTACATCCAGGGCTGTTTAAAAATCCATAACTAGCTGTCATATAAAGCATTAACATGCTAACTTGATTGTCTGCAGGGTACTTGCTTTGAAGACATAATTAGATTGAAGGTTTCTCTGAGCCGGTTCTCACAGATCCTTTTGTATGTGTGTGCATGTTTGTGTGTGCATAAAGTTACATGTGTTCAGCACCAGAGAGCCTCACAATTGTAAGGGACTAAAAATAACACATAGCTTTATACCTGAACAGGCAATAAGAGGAGGAGCTTGTCAAAGAGTTTCATCATGCTGTTGCAACGTAGAAGAATGTTTACGATATGTGAGGAGGAAAAGCCAAGTTCAGAGTACAGTGATGCAATCAATTTAGGAAATGAACAAATAGCAGTGGACATGTACATAGCTATTAAGTGGAAACCGAACACACACATGCACAGGTAAACACACACACACCTGTAAAATCCTTGGAAAAGTCAACAAATTAACATGCCCACTTAACTGACTGACACTCACCAGAATGAACAATGAACAAACAAACCAGAGAAAACTCAAAAAAACTATAAACAATGTGTGTTGATGGAGAATCTATAATGATCATCAATGCACAACAGAACTTTGGCATGCAGAACATTTCTTACATTATATACAGTGGTTAGGTTAAATATATACAGTGGTTAGGTTAAATATATACAGTGCTTAGGTTAAATATATACAGTGGTTAGGTTAAATATATACAGTGGTTAGGTTAAATATATACAGTGCTTAGGTTAAATATATACAGTGCTTAGGTTAAATATATACAGTGCTTAGGTTAAATATATACAGTGCTTAGGTTAAATATAT
>JACXGK010009294.1:0-11835 GCA_016801125.1 Novumbra hubbsi
TAAAGTGGATAATTAAATATCACAACTTTGCGATGTGTTAAAATCATTTCTCACCGCTAATTTACACATGCAACATTCCAAAGCTCCGGTTCCAGGGGGAATCCATTATCACATATTGCAATGTTCTCGCTGAGAGTCATTGCCATCAATGAAATGGTTCTCAGTCATCAGAAGGAAACAATGACCATGGTATCATGTAATTTACCTGCACCTAAGAACACGTTGTAATTCCACAGGTTATCTAGTGCAAATGTGTACTTGTAAAGCCATCTCCTTTGGCCATTAACAGAGACCAAGTCATAGAATGAAGGGTACAACCCCCAGGGTCAACTGGTCCACTGATACAGAAACAGAGATGAGCTCAAACACTTCCCCCAACAGAAGCTGTGTGAGAGGCGATCAGTGTGTGCGAGGTTACGTACACCGAGATACAGACACAGGATACGTGACAGAAGGATGGCAGGATGAGTTCAGAATGGGATGAGTTCGGAATGGGATGAGTTCGGAATGGGATGAAGACGGGTAAAAGTTATGAATGCTCAGAGAGACGCGGTGATCATTGGCTCGTGTGAAGGAGAGGATGGGCCAGAGAGACGTCATCTTGTTACATAACGGCGCTACACACAACAGAGACACGTGTGCCCAAACTCTGGCAGAATCCCCTGAAGCCTCGGGCTCATTTATGAATGGCTCCAGCCTTGTTACGTAATCAGGCCATTCTCTCAATCAACTCTGCTTCGGGGGGGCGGCGTGGGGCCGTAGAGTCCCTCCGCCGATTGACAAACCTAAATCGGCTACATACTAAGCACGTCAAACTCGGACAAAATGTTGCTGGAAATTAAAATCTAATCTTGCTGCACAATTGTGTCTAGCCTCATACTTATATCACAGGACCAGTATATACAGCATCTAGGGGGAAAATCTAATCCAGATCAGTATATAGAGCATCTTGAGAGAACGTCAAATCCAGACCAGTATATAGAGCATCTAGAGCAGTGGTTCTCAACCCATTCCTCAGGGAACCCCAGACATTGCACATCTTAGCTGCAGCCCGGAACAAGCACAGCAGATACACTAATCAAGGGCTTGAGGATCATGTGTGCTAGATAAAGGGTAGTTTAAATACCCAGAGTGGGTGGGGTTCCCTGAGGAATGGGTTGAGAACCACTGATCTAGAGAGAACATCAAATCCAGACCAGTAAATAGAGCATCTAGAGAGAACATCAAATCCAGCCCAGTTGTGCTCACCGTCCAGTTGTATGAATATTAGCACAAACGGGTATCAGGGTACTTAGTAAAAATGTTCCTTCATGTGATTATGTATATTCATGGGGTGTCTTATGATTTCAACCGGGAACTTCACCTGGGACCTGTCCACTTCTTCACATTAAGGGTTTGGTAAACATTAATGTAAACCCTTATTCACTTCCGGTAGAAAAGCCTGAGCCATCGCACCGTCACCGTGAATACATATGATTATTAAAGGCTGGTAACGTCGAGCCTTGAATCTGCAAATAAATAAAAAAATAATGGAAAGCACTGGCATGCCATTCTTATAGAGACCTGATGATAAAGAGCTATGGAACATTAAGCCCTCTGTCATGGACCAACAGAGGGTGCTGTTGATTCCATTATAATACAGGACAGAAGTACAACCTCAGAGTAATCAAACCAAGCTTTAACCTGCTCAGGCTGACATCCCATACAATGATCAGTGTCATTGCGGCCACTGCCATATTTTTATTAATTTTTTCTTTTCTTCTACAGACATATAATCCCTAAGTAGATGCCTTCTAATGACCAAGCAGAGAAAAGTCCCTTAGCAACGAACCCAACTACTTAACTTCTTAAAAATGGTGGAATTAATGTGCATATACATTTTTTTTACAATTTAGTTCCATCCTCTGTCTGACATTTAGAAACAAATACCAAACGAAATATATAACACGTTAAACCTTTCATGAGTAGGAAAAAAATATATATATATAATATATATAAATCTAAAATGTTACCCAAACTTCTTTACATCCCCGTTAGTAAGCACTTCTCCTTTAACAATATAATCAATCCACCGAACATGATTTGGCTTATCAAGAAGGAAACAGGACAGCATAATCAGTGCACAGATGCACCTTGTACTGGGGCCAATAAAAACACAACATACAACTGTACGTTGAAAGGTGAAGTTTGTGTCTGTGGGATTGAGCAATTGGCACACCGGTCAAATGAATAAGCGCTAGAGCCATCGCCAAAGAATGTAATGTTAATTTCTCTACCATGCACCACCTAGAACAGGGGTGGCCAAACTACGGCCCGAGGGCCAAATGCGGCCCGCGAGGCTGTCCCATCCGGCCCCCGGAATGTAATAAAATTATTTTGGGGGGAATTAAAAAACCAACTCACCAGCCCATTCTTATAGATCTGAGTCAGAATGTTAACTATTTACACCTTATATGGGATCTACTGTACATATGTAATGTATGTTTTAACTTTTGCCCTTTTCTGGCCCCCAAATCAATTATGATTAACAAATTACAAAAACAAATGTGGTCCTCCATTTCATTTCAAAATCCTGATGTGGCCCCCGAGCCAAAATATTTGCCCACCCCTGACCTAGAACATGGTTTATATAGTTTAGTAGTATGTCCAGCAGACAGTACAACTTCCAGACCATGAGTAACCCCCCCAGACCAAGGTCTCCCCCCCCTGCTGGATGGTCTGACAACAGCCAGCCGGAAACCTGAAGAAACTTTTGCAGAACTGAGGAATTCATACACAAACTGTTCTGAAAACCTCTCACTACTGGGAAGACTCTACAGCCCACAGAATATTGTCTCGTTGTAAAGTCTTTACATTTTCTTTTCAAGCTGTCAATCGTCAAAGACAGGATCAAAACGGTAAAGTACGTCCCGGTGGAGAAAATAAACATCTTCAGGGTTAAATCAAGAGTGCTGAATTTGACACTGACACGAAAGTGACAGACACTTTATACCAGCCAATTAAATTAACGTGTAGCCTAATGCATGATGGGATTCGGTGCCCTGCAGACTTGGGCAAGCAATGTGTCTGCATTATAAGGTGTTGACAAGAAAAACTGATGCGTGCAATCCTAAATCAGACTGTATCTTCGAGACCAGTCTCTCTCCCATAAGATATAAAAACAGAGGCATAACTCTGTACTCCTGGAATATTCGAATAGAACGCTTTATTAATGACCAAAGTCAAGCGATTTGTAAGAGTTGAATAATGTAATAAGATTTCAAAGGAGGTATTGTATTTGAATGGTCTAGAAATATTGTTAGCTCGTTGGTAGATACTCACCTGCCCATTTCCCGAGTTTTGCAGCTGATACTACCCGTCCATTTCCTAACACCCATAACCTAAACCCAAACAGCAACCGGTATATAGAACATACTGAGAAATAGGCCGTAGTCAGAGCTCCAATCCAGAAAAGTGGTGTCTCCACCGCTCTTAAAAAAGCTTCTCCTGTTGACGACATGATATTTTCACAATGCTCACGACTTTTACAACTATCTTGTGAGGACAAATGTTAAAGATACGAGTTCATTAATAAATTGGTGTATCTATTACAAAAATCCTAGCTCGTGCTTTTTTCTCTGACTTTTTTTCCGTGTCTGACACTTCCGCAGCGACGATGAGATACGTCACTTGATTGGATAAGGTTGTAGTCTGTCAAAGTATGCTTCTTTTCAATTCGTTAACATTTGAACAGCAATGACATGATTGGAGGCAGACCTTCTCCTTTATTACTTGTTATCTCTAAGAACAAGGAAGGAGGGACTATAACAATTTAATGAGATCGGATTGGATTCATATTACTGACGCCAGATTTACAAATCTCTTATTGGTTTACTGTTCTAACCACACAGACAACTCCAAAACAACTTCCGGATTATACATAGAATGGGATAACTTCACTGGACATTCAAATGATGAATCGATAACGAAAAAATATAAGTATTTCATGATATAATTATTTGTCATTCTCAGATAAATAAAATATTTAAAAAATAGATAGTAGATCTAATGTAGTAGACTTAGTTCCTGATACAAAATGTTTTTGAAACATATCAGACTTTGAACATCATACATATTGACTTTGGATAATTTTTTAAAATATGACATTTAAAAAATATATATTGTATTTTGCTGGCCTTTATGTGTAGGACGTAATGTTATATTAGTTTGAACAATTGGTAAATAGCAGATCTCCATATAACGTGAGAATGGCGTTATGTAATATTGGTTAATCTAAAAATAGAACCCATGATAACGCTTTAAAAGCAATTTGAGTTTGATTGCACATGAGAGCTCACAGTAAGAATGTATTTGATCATCTAAAAATGTGATCATCGTTAAAATGTGATAATACTACAGTAGGCAACATAGTGTGAAGTGTAAGAATTAACTGACGTGAGCCTTAATAGAAAATCTGAATAAATATTTGTGCAGGTCAAATGGTAAAACTAATACCAAGGTATAATGTATAAACATATGAAGATGCCAACTAATGTTATAGCTCTCTGGAATGAATAATGTTAATTTTCTTGGCCTGAAGAATGCTCTATACTTTTAAACAATATGTAAATTAACTACAAAATGAGTTAAATAAATATTATTTTTTAGTCATGTGTTTCAACAGATGATGGAACAAATTATTTAAATATACCTTGTAGTAAAATGTAATTATCTTCTAACCTATATCTGATACAACACATTATTTTGGGGTAGTAGTCAACATTTGTATTGGTGTCAGGAATTAGCCAAGCATTTTCTCTCTCTAAACTGCCCACAGCTAGGAATTAAAATAATAATAATAATATAGTAATATATGATTCTCTCCACTAAATACATTTAACAAATATAATATGCTCCTTACATTTTGAAAGAATGTTTTTGCACAACGCTTCTTATATATGTCTCACCTAATTAAGGCATCTTATTTGGCTATGATTTAATACAAGGGTATTACCTTTTACCACCCTCTGTTTGAGTTTGTCTATATATTAATACAGTATTACATGTTTAACATTAACATTGTTAGGTGGATATTCTATACAATTATCAATACATTTTAAAGGTAAACTCCATGCTGAACTGAACTATCTTCAGCAGGTCCAGAAAACGGTCAAAAAATAAACCTGCAATTGGTGTTTATTTAAATACTTTATTTCAACTTTTAAGCAAAACTCCACAGGAAAAAGGTTGTAACAGGACATATTATTATCAATCAGAAACAATAATCAACATAGACATATTTACAGAAATTCACAAACCCATGAAACTAATCACATTTTAACCAAAGTGAAAACATGCCTTTCTCCATATTTAGGTCTGAGGGGATTTATACTGCATACATTGTGCCAGAAGCATGCATAGAACATGTCCTGCTTTTTAAGTCACATAAAAGGTACAAACGACCAAGCATCCATCAGCTGTTTGTTCCCTGTACTGACACAAGAACAAACATTTCCTATTATTTCCAGACAAGACTAAACAAGATTATTTCCCAGTCAGTCAGTCTGAGCAGGTACGGGGGCCCTGTGTGCTCTCATTTTCATATGAAAGTTCTCTGGCTGGGCCCTGTGAGGTCGAATGGCACTCAACCCTCTGAGTCCGTAATTAGTGAGCTAAACGTACAGAAATGGCACAGGCACAGTCTGATTCAGGACTTGTTTACCGTGGAGTGCAGACAGACAAATACACACAGAGAGAAGGGGGAAAAGGAGCTAACCATTCTTGGTCCATTAAAATGGTTTACAGACTCAATTCACCTGTCTGGACCTAAAAAAGGCCACATCCTTGTTCTTGTTTTGCGATGGGGAATAGCGATTTGCAGAGCATTTTAGTGTCTGTGTGTGTGTGTATTTCGCTCTTTATAGTATGTCTAGATGTCTCAATTTCTCCATCTTTACCTGGATGGACATCTCTCTATCTCTCCATTTGTCTCTCTTGTAGACTAAGACATCTTATTTGGCGTTGATCAATTACAAGGGTGTCAGTGTGTGTGTGTGTATTTCTCTCTGTATAGTATGTCTATACGTCTCCATTTCTCCATCTTCACTTGGATGGACATCTTTTAACCTCCCCACTTGTCTCTCTTTTAGCCTGGTTACCTTAGTATGATCTGAAACGTGGTAACAGGTCAATTGTTTCAGGGGGGGTTTGTAATTTCTCTTCAATGGTGTCACTCTGAGCTTCTCATTCAACATGTGGGACATGAATTTTCAGTTAAGTTCAAACTGTTATACTAACATTATATGAAGGGTAAACAAACGGCTGTGACGATGTTTGTAAAACACAAGGAGAGAAGCAACTTTAGGTGAAGCTAGACTTTTGAGAATGTTTTCATCTTCCTCTGTTTACTGCAGAGAAGTCCCACATAATCTTCTGTACTGCATCTAAAGTGTATTAATATTGGTAAAGCCTGGAAATTAAATTAAGATTAAAACAATGAAAATTATGTATTTGAATTGTTTATGCCATTTTCAATTAATTTTAAAAGTGGTGTATACACTGAGATCTTAGTTCTTCTGTTTGTAAATTGTCAAATAAATAAAATGGAACTGTTTCTTACTAGAATACACTAATTAAAACTCAGGACAGCTGATTGAAGCTTATGCTCATGTCAGACACCCAGTGGGCAATGTTTGGTGCATGTATTTCTACTCATGTACTACATGTATTTATTAATGTACTACATGTATTTCTACTAATGTACTACATGTATTTCTACTAATGTACTACATTTGCAGCTTGGTGGTAGTCAAAATTCTAAAGTTAATAGCTTTTTTTTTTAAAGAGGATCTCATTGCACTTAAAAGTAATAAAAATAACCTTTTGTGTATTTGGGGGCCTACATTTGCAATGCAGGACATTTGTTTTATAGCATATTTTGGAATCATGCATTGTTTTATGTTTTGCTTTTTCCATACAATAGTATAAAATGGTTGTGTCGTTAACAAAATCAGCGTTTTTATCACTTCCAACATAGGGTAGGACTTGTTTTGTTACGGTTGTGCATTCACAGAGATGGCAAAAACACGTATTCCAACACAGTTACACAAGCATCTCCTGTTGTGTCACTCACGTCTAGGGAAACATCGTTTTCGACAAGACTACTAAAAACACATGACATAAGGCATGTGTATTATTCCATACATAGATTAAGAAGGCGTTATTATGCATTTTGATCAGTGCTGAATGAAACTGTTTGAATTACGTAGCACGCGTCTTACCTTTTTTTAAATAAACCATTAATCAATAACATTAGAAGCGAATGCCTTCAACTCTGAAGACTGCATCAATTTATTTCTGCAAACAAAAGAAAGAGCAGGTACCTCGTCTAGATGGTCTGGATAAGCAATCAACTTGACTCCGCTTAACATTGAACCACTAAGTTAGTCAGTGATCTAGTAAGTGTGAGGCGTCTTTGCTTCTTGATTGCTACTACAGATACTACAGACAAAGGACACGTTCGTAATCAGCATTTTATTTAAACAGCACACTCATATATTACTCACAAATAACTTTTTGGAGAATGCATAACTAGTACCTACTCCTGAGATAAAATATACGAGCATATACAGAAAATAAAAAATTCACAAACAATAAAACATATGCAGCCTTATGCTGGCACGCGTGGCAGACAATATAAGCTTGATTTCATAAACGTGCAATTTGAACAGCATCTGAAATAATTTTGTTTACAGATGTCATCACGCTAGAGATAGTATTTTAAATTGTTTTCCTTTAACAGTAGGTTACATAAGTATCATGTTGTAAATTAATTTACTATTTTAAATAAAATAGATTGGCATTACTTCAAAAAACACTAATTATCAGTTCAGTTAATTTCTACGCCTATAGAAACGTGTTTGAACATAAAAGTTAAACATCATTTACATTGACAGCTTGGCAAGTTATTAACTGACTGTGTGTGTGTGTGCGTGTGTGTGTGTGTGTGTGTGTGTGCGTGCGTGTGTCATATAAAAGGGATTAACAGGTGTTTAACAGTTTCAGTCAGTTGACGCGCTCAAAAGTATTATTTAACCCCCCAAAAAATCAACAATTAAACATTTGTAAGGATGTGACCACAACATCAGTGATCAACAAATGAAATATATTCAATTCGGCGACTTAGTCCTCCACAAATGCTTTTTGGGGTAAGGGCTTCCCACACGGATTTTTATGAACAGCAAGCCCAGACCGCAAAAAGATTCGTGACGGACAATCTACGGGTCCAGATCCACTTCACTCCACGAACTACTATCGTAAAAGAGTCTTCTGGTTTCCACTGTCTTTCATCAACACCAAGTGATCTGTTCCGAAATTGGTAGCTGACAACACTCACAGTTCCCTTCGCGCAAGATTCTGGCCTCAGGTTACCAACGTTGCAAACACATTAGATTTAACTCATACAATAACATGTTGTTTTCTCACTAAAGCAGCATCCATCGCGGTAAGCCTACGTCCTTTTACTCGTCACGTCGCCTGATGGAGAGCCGGTCTCTGGCTGCCTGCAGATGGTTGTACACAAGGCAGAAACGCTACTCTGGTCCAACACCCAGTAAATAGAAGGCAACGAATGCTCTCATTGGAGAGTATATTACTCGTCATCGAGGCCCACCAATCGCAACACCTCCCAATAGGGACCCCCCTTTTCCAACAAAAAATCGAAAAGAAAAAATACACTAACAAAAAGGTTCCAAAGAGGTTATTTGATTTGCAATGTGGGGGAACGCTTTGAACAACCCTTTTGGTCTAGTTAGAACCCATTTGGTTCTAGGTAGAACGACTGTGGGTTCCATGAGAACGCTTCCCACAAACAAATCCCCCAAAGGGTTCAGTTCCGCACCAAAAGATGTGTTCTGTAGGCTCAGCTGAAGAATACTTTCAAAACGCTATTACCCGCTCCTTGCCTTTTGCAAAATAAATCGAGCTTCTCGTACAAACAAGTGCAATCAAATCAGCCTGACCCCTAAGCAAACGAACTATCTGACCGTGTGGGAGAAGGAGCCTACTCAATTTAGACATGGGATGATTACATCTGCGGACAACATACACGCTTCATCACGCTTTGACGCCCTACATTTCCCATAATAAACATTCTAACACAACAATTGCAAAGTATCATTATCACAGGGCAACAACCTACAGTACGGAACCTGTTTGTTACATTACACACTCCACTGGTCATTCAGATTAAGAGCAAGCCTGGAATCCCTTCCCACCTGCGGTAGATTTGCGCTCCTGCGAACATTGCAATGACTGTCAGTTACTAATTGAGCCGGCATCTGCAGTGTTTACTTTGAAAGCAAATCTTCACGAACGGCTGATCATTGCCTTCTGCAGCTGAGTTGTCTGTAAGAGGGATCGGAACTGAGTTTTTGTTTTTGAAGAGCCAATGCCTACACTTGTGTGATCCATGAACTGCAATGGATAATATTTTCACATCACACCGTAACGTAGCCTACGTTCTCTTTAACCTACAGTGTGTTTCATGGCACGAGAAAGGTTATTTAAGAAAGCATATCCATTGCAACCCCAAAGTTCCCGTAGGCCTACACTACGGCCCCTTCTGTGGACTGGATTGGTCAGGACTCATTTGTGGCTCCTTCAATCTGTCACGATTCCCTCCATCTGTCTCGAGCGCACCGTGCAAGCCGCGACTGACGCAGTACGCGTGCTACTCAGAAGCAGTCACGACTCGAGGAGCGTCGCTCTCTCCACTGAAAACCGAAAGGCAGAATTGAATTATTAAGGGCGGTTCTTCTCTGCTCTGCCCATCTTCGGCCAGAATGGTCCACAGGGCGAACGCTGACGAAATATATAGCCTGGATATTGTTATTTCTCTGCCAAAACTAAAATGTAAGATAACATTTAATGCATATTCCCCATTAGGAATGCTACTGTCACTCGCATTTCTTACAACCATGAAACGTCTTATCTATCCGCTCGTCAAAACATTAGGATCTCGATCTATAAGCAGTGTTTAAACATAGACTAACAAAATGTCAGTAGTGGTAACATACTTAGCTTTAGGAAAGGATATAGCCTATTTAACGATGTGTCTTCCTCACAATTCAAATAATGAATGCAACACGAATCCAGATAAAATTGTCCCACAGGAGACGTGGACATAGGCTAATTCAGTTACACTGTACACCACAAATCAACGCAGCCTGGAATATGACTGGAGCATAGCAGTTGACGTATTAAGTCTGCCATCTGAATGTCGAGGTTGGCGATATCCGTGTCCAGACAAGACGTGAGAGTAACATTACAAGCATGAATTAAATAGCCTACGTGGTGTAACATGCTTCTCAAATAAAGTCACCCTGGAAACGTTCTTCATTCGAACAGAGTATATTTCGTACATGATACTGGACATTGGAATGCCATACATTTCAGCACCACACTATGCGAACAGCTCCGGAAAGCCATCGCTTTCGTCGTGTGCCACTACATGCGCTTGAAGTGCCTATGACTCTTTCCGATTATTCTCTCAGACAGAAGTATATGATTTGGCACGAGTTCCCTTCGTCCCAGGGAGAGGTTTCCATTCCCAAGTCATCGCAGAAAGGGACATATCAGATATAAGTGAGCTCAACAGCGCCGACCCAAACTGTTACCAGCTTTGGTATAAGGGTGAATCCCAGCTGCAAAGGAAGGCTAGTTGGATTTTCATCAGGCATGCATTAACCACTCAAATTTAATCCACAATAACTCAGACTATTTTTCAGAATACATCGTTTTTTACGACTGACAAACATAGTCACCGAAATACATTTTGTTCATTTTAGTCGAAAGCACTAATGCAACCTAAAATGAAAAATAATCATGCACTGTTTCATAGTACACCGATCACTCACCAATACCAGGTACCTTTCGCCGAAAGGGGAAATGCGTCTACAAAAGTCTTAAAATTTCATATGCCACAAATAACAGAAATAGGCTGTAAAAGTTTAAAATCGGTAGCAATTGTGGATTCTTACACTGTGTGCACACTGTACTCTCGACTGGGGTCCCTTTTATACGAGTGATGCCCCCTATCTATTTCTGGATCACGATCCAACCCCGTTGCTATTTTTAGCTCGCATTGAGAAAAAAGAGAAAACCTCACAGAGGTTCCTCTGAGAAATGTTGATTGTAGAACTGAACATGCGCGTTCACATTTCCCCTCTGTCTGCACCCACCGTATGAATGCGCGTTCCCATCTAGTCTCTCACTATAATGGGAAATTGAATAGGAGTGATGCACGTGGCACGACGTCCTAGTTGGTTTGATTGCATTGGATGAGCGTGCAGAGATTCGTGTCGAATGAGTCTTTTTTTAGCGTACATTCTCTGTTTTACTTTGCATTCCTTTCTTATTCCCTTCGTGAATTAAATGGCACAATAACACACATAGCTACTGTATGTGTCCATTTGTCTCAGGTGTCCTCTATGTGCAATCAGATGAACACAATTATCGCTGGAGAGGAAGATAAACAGATAAATACGTGTTTTATTTCTCCTGAGAGTTGCGTAGCCATTTACGTCACGTTAAGATTCTCCCACTTTGAAGCCAATGGCAGCGATGGATCGTTGTAGGGCTGGTGCAGACAATTTTACATGCAAAAGGATGCAAAATACACATAAGATTGTTTTTTAGTTAAAGATTTATTGAACCGTTTGCTTTGTTGGATGGCTATAAATGTATACGAATTCATGATATTAGAATTTCAAAACTGCGGTGTTTTCAACGATGGCTGATGTGAGACCCTTCTGTGGCTGTATCAAGACTTACATAAATGAATGGGTTTCTCCAGAG
>JACXGK010009295.1:0-20202 GCA_016801125.1 Novumbra hubbsi
AGGGCAGGGGCACAGGAGCCTGGCTAGAAGCCAGCTTGCTCTTGGCTCTCCTTTTGGTGCGAGGTGGTGTGGATGGAGATTGTGCCTTTTCTTTGTCTTCTGTCTGAATTGAGATGACCGCAGGAGGTACAGTCACATTGCCCTCTGTAGGCTTGTCCAGTACTAGAACATCTGTCTGTTGTTTGTCTTCTTTGATCACATTGAACACAGGCTGGGCTTTAGTTTTGCTCTCCTTTTCTTCACATCTGGTGATATCTGTTGAAGAAAGAGCTCCTTGTTGATTGACTGATTGGGCATCAATCTTTGGCTGTTTTCCACTCAATGATTGCTTCTCACTTTCAGTTACAGTGTATTGTTTTCTGTCTGGTTGGGCAGTCATATCCAGGCTTAGTGTTGGTTTAGTCAGACTGTTTGATGTCTGACATTGGTCAGATTTTGTTCCCCAGTCATCAGCATCCTCTTCACAGGACACCTTTCCTTCATCCTCAATGGATTGGTCACTTGTTGCTTTGCAGGGTTCTGCTTGAACCTCTGCAAGGCTTGATTTGCCAACCACTGGCTGAGATATGTTAAATTCAGTCCACAATGCTTCTGCTTTTTCTGACAACCCTGTCTTAGTGACGTGTGGTATGGTTTTCTCCATGACGGGGGTTAGTGACTGTGGTGTGGTTTTCTCTGTGACAGGGGTTAGTGACTGTGGTGTGGTTTTCTCTGTGTTGGGGGTTAGTGATTGTTGTGTGGTTTTCTCTGTGACAGGGGTTAGTGACTGTGGTGTGGTTTTCTCTGTGATGGGGGTTAGTGACTGTGGTGTGGTTTTCTCTGTGATGGGGGTTAGTGACTGTTGTGTGATATTCTCTGTGATGAGTGTTAGTGACTGTTGTGTGGTTTTCTCTGTGATGGGGGTTAGTGACCGTGGCTTAGCATCCTGGCCATCCTGGGGGGGAGTTTGTTTGCTCTTGGCTGACTTCTTAGTCCGAGGTGGTGTTGATGGTATTGGGGATTTGACTTCGCTCTTGATAGAGACGACAGCAGGAGACAAAGCCACATAAGTCTTTGGTTCACTTCCCTCAGACATCAGAGTGGATGAGGATGGTGATGGTGGAGTTGGTGATTTCTGTTGGTCCTCGTTCCCAGTCAACGTTTTCTTGGTGTCACTCCCTGTGGGCTGATCTAGGATAATATACCGTTGTTCGGTTTGAGACCTGTCTTTACATTCCTCTTCAGTGTAACACTTGACCGGGTTCTTTATAGCTGTGTCAGTCTGTGGGTCAGAGGGCAGGGGCACAGGAGCCTGGCTAGAAGCCTGCTTGCTCTTGGCTCTCCTTTTGGTGCGAGGTGGTGTGGATGGAGATTGTGCCTTTTCTTTGTCTTCTGTCTGAATTGAGATGACCGCAGGAGGTACAGACACATTGCCCTCCGTAGGAATGTCCTGTACCATGTATTGCGATTCAGTTTTAGCCCTCTCCCTCCAAAACTCTCCAGTGTAACACTTTTCCTGGTTCTCCTCAACTTTGTGAGTCTGTGTGTCGGTGGGCTGGAGTGAAGGAACCTGGGTCGGAGACTTCCTGCTCTTGGTCCTCCTCTTGGTACGAGCTGGTGTGGATGGGGATGGTGCTTTGACATCTGTTTGGAAAGAGGCAAAAGCTGCCGGCTCAGCCACATCAGGAATGTCCAGTACCGGGAATCGTGTTCCATTCTCAGTGTTGCTGTCTTTCGGTAACTCTTTACCATTATGCTTCTCTATAGTTCCGTCTGGCTGAAACAGTGAAAGCTTTAGCACAGGGTCTTCACCGGGTTTTAGAGAAGAAGTCTGTGATTCTATCTGTAGTGAACTGCGACAGGAGAGCTTTACAGACACTGATTCTGATTGTCCAGAGGTAGTGATTGACTTACTTTCAATGTCCGATGTGATTTCACATATTACAGGGGACATGATAGGTGCATTGACAATGCTTGTTAGAGGCCCCACCTCTGGTGTCTGAATAAACACTCTGTCAGATTCAGCATCAAAGACAGAAGCATGCTGTGATGGTAGAGCTTCCACTAGGGACGTCCCCTCAGATTCTCTTTTTTTAAATTGACCATCCCCATGTTCCTTGACTGCGGTTTCCAACGTCTTTACAGCATCAACAACAGTCACTATCCCACTATGCTTTGGCTCTGCTGTAGCTTTAGTCAACTGTGTGGCAGGAGTTGCATTCCCCTTTACAGGTTCTACAGCCATGAAATACTCTGAACTCTGTGCTTCAATGTGCACCATGCCAATGACAGCTGAAGCATTTAGTTTGACTTCGGTGACAGCAGGTAGTGACTGTGGTGTCGTTTTCTCTGTGATAGCAAGTATTGACTGTGCAATAATTTTCTCAGTGACAGCAGGTAATGCCTGTGGTATGGTTTCCACTGTGACATCAGGTAGTGGCTGTGGTATATTTTTCTTTGTGACAGCAGGTAGTGACTCTGGTATGGTTTTCTCTATGACAACGGATAGTGACTCTCGTACGGTTTTCTCTATGACAGCAGGTAGTGACTCTTGTATGGTTTTATCTGTGACAGCAGGTAGTAACTGTGGTATAATTTTCTCTCTGACAGCAGGTATTGACAGTGGTATAGTTTTCTCTGTGACAGCAGATAGTGACTGTGGTATGGTTCTCTCTGTGACAGCAGGTATTGCCTGTGGTATGGTTGTCTCTGTGACAGCAGATAGTGACAGCGCAATGATTCCCTCTGTGACAGCAGGTATTGACTGTGGTATGGTTTTATCTGTGACATCAGGCAGCGATTGTGGTATAGGTTTTTCTGTGACAACTGGTAGTGACTGTGCTATAGGTTTTACTGTGACAGCTGTTAGTGACTGTGGTATGATTTTCTCTGTGACAGCACGTATTGACTGTGGTATGGTTTTCTCTTTGACAGAATCTACTACCTGTGGTATAGTTTTCTCTGTGACAGCAGGTACTGACTGTGTTATGGTTTCGTCTGTGACAGCAGGTAGTGGCTGTGGTATGGTTTTATCTGTGACATCAGGCAGCGATTGTGGTATAGGTGTTTCTGTAACAACTGGTAGTGACTGTGCTATAGGTTTTTCTGCGACAGCTGATAGTGACTGTGGTATAGTTTTCTCTGTGACAGAATGTACTGCCTGTGGTATAGTTTTCTCTGTGACAGCGGGTAATGAATGTGGTATGGTTTTATCTGTGACAGCAGGTAGTGACTGTGGTATAATTTTCTCTCTTACAGCAGGTAGTGATAGTGGTATAGTTTTCTCTGTGAGAGCAGCTATTGACTGTGGTATGGTTCTCTCAGTGACAGAAGGTAGTGACTGTGGTATAATTTTCTCTCTGTCTGCTGGTAGTGACTGTGGTATAGTTTTCTCTGTGACAGCAGAAAGTGACTGTGGTATGGTTCTCTCTGTGACAGCAGGTATAGCCTGTGGTATGGTTCTCTCTGTGACAGCAGGTAGTGGCAGCGGAATGATTCCGTCTGTGACAGCAGATGTTGACTGTGTTATGGTTTTATCTGTGACAGCAAGTAATGACTGTGCCTTAGGTTTTTCTGTGACAGCAATTACTGACTGTGGTATGGTTTTGTCTTTGACAGAATGTACTGCCTGTGGTATAGTTTTCTCTGTGACAGCAGGTAATGAACGTGGTATGGTTTCCTCTGTGACAGCAGGTAGCGGCTGTGGTATGGTTTTCTCAGGGACAGCTGGTAGTGACTTTGGTATGGTTTTCCCTGTGTCAGCAGGTAGTGACTCTGGTATGGTTTTATCTGTGACAGCATGTACTGATTGTGGTGTAGCTTTCTCTGTGACAGCAGGTAGTGACTGTTGTATGGTTTTATCTGTGACAGCAGGTTGTGTCTCTGGTATGGTTTTATCTGTGACAGCTTGTACTGACTGTGGTGTAGCTTTCTTTGTGACAGCAGGTAGTTGTTGTTTCTTATTGGGTTGTCTGTCTTGGGGGGGAGTGTGCTTGGCATTTACAGTCCTCCTTGGCGGTGCGGTCGGTGTAGCTGGTTTGTCGTCTGTTTCGACTGTTGAAGCTCCATCTGCATCCTGGGAGAGCAAATAATAGAACATTTTCAAATGCTGGTGCCTAACAAAAAAACATTTTGCTGTTTTAAGATGAGAGATGTTTTTACCGTCAGAGTCTTGGTGAGAGAGTTGTAGCGTGTCTCTGCATCCCTGAGAGTTTCAATAGCATTTCTATCAAGGCAGTCTGCTTGGTCAGGCTCCAGGCACTCCACCAGGAACTCTCTATTGGAAAATGCCTCCTTCAGATCCTTTTGGTAGTGCACACCCTCATCCAACGTAGCCTGGGGCAGGAAAAACCACCGTCACATGCTTTACTGTCAGAGAGTAGTTATTGTTTGTAGAAATGTTTGCTAAAAACTCTGAGTTCTGGGAACAGTTATATCCCTGACGTCAAGAACTCTGATTAATGTTGTTCCGAGAATCTGCCAAATGGGCCCCAGGGAGCGCACGTCCGTAACTTATTAAGGGATGCACCAAAGCACATTAAACAGTGTCCTTGATTATGTTCCATCAATAATTGGAAATAATGACTGAATTGTGAACAATTATTTCTGACCATACACCCATGTATTCTGGCAAGTATTCTTGGAAACAAAGTGTTTGCCTTTATTGTGCTGTGTTTTTATGCTCATGAAACTAAACACTCTGAAAATGCAATGAAAACACAAGGGCTGACTCAAATCGATTTGGATATATTGGAGACAATGAACTACATCATATCATCACTGATTCCTTTCGTTCTTACCCGGATGGAGAGGGCTGTCTTTGGGGGACATGAACAATTCCACTGCTGCAGAGCCTGAATGGAGGCAGTAAGGCAGCAAGCTGTGTTTTCACTGCAGCAGCTCTGCCTCTCATTCAACCTAGTCCTTAGACTAAACACACACACACACAGAGGACAGTGTAAGCACATTAGATATTAATAGATGTTTACATCTCCAAGCTGGCACAATTTCTAAGACTGTAATATACATTCCAGATACTCAGTTATAACTAGCTACCCTTCCAAAATCCTCCCCAAAAATAGAACTACATGTTCCATTGTGGTATTACAGTAGGAAGCACAAACAATTATAACTGAAATTGAAAAAGAAGAAAGCCAGCTGAATATAAACCGTAAGTGCACCATTAAGAGGCTCACTGCATTCAGTTGAATAATGAGCTGAATATTTGGGATGCCATGTTGGGATGCCATGTTGGAATCCCATGTTGGGATGCAATGTTGGGATGCAATGTTGGGATGCAATGTTGGGATGCCATGTTGGGATGCCATGTTGGGATGCCATGTTGGGATGCCATGTTGGGATGCCATGTTGGGATGCCATGTTGGGATGCAATGTCTGTTACCTGTTGTGCTGCTCACTCAGTGACTCCATAAGAGACATGACATCAGCTGGAAGCTCGTCCTCTGTAGCTGCAGATCTGGTAGCCTCACGCAAGTCCTTAACTTTCACGTCCAACCCTTCCAATGACCTACCACAGTTCTAAAATGGGCAGAAACCACACGAAACTCAAGTACTAACTTGCTGTTCCACACATGTGTACAGCAGCAGTTCACAATTGCTTCAAAAATGTCAGGCTTGTTTACGTGGGAACATGCATTGTCCCCAAGCTAGCAGCACAGTGTTGAGCAGAGCAGATGGTTGGGGTGGGGGGGGTGTACCTTAAGGCTGTGCCAGTGAAGCTGAAGCTGGGCTATGTTGTGCTGTGGCTCACTGTAGCTCAGGGCCTGGTCCAGAGAGCGGAGCTCCCACTGCACGGCTTTGGCCGTCTCTCTTAGGCCCCGGGCCTTCTTGACCGTCCTCTCATCCAGTTCTGCCAGACGGGCCTCACAGCCTGCTAGCCTCACTCTGATCTCCCTCTCCGAGGTGGTGCGGAGGTCGTTGAGGTGGCTGACCTCCAGGGTCAGGGTGTCCCGGCCGGCAGGGCTGCAGTGGCTCAGCAGGGCGTCTCGGACCGCGTCGAGCTCACGCATCTCTCTCTCCTCCCTGTCTATCGTCTGGAGCAGAGCCTGGGGGAGGAGCCTAAATGAACACCCTTCACACAGCAGTGGAACCACAACGATGCAACAACTACGAATTCTCCAAAAAAGACCCGAACCTTCGACAGTGACGCACAGGAGGTCTAGAAATAGAATCACAGTAGAATGGAATGAGGTTACAAAGCACAAAATAGGCTAAAGGTAGATTACAGGTTTCAGTGTGCCACAATGATGTTCTTTTTACACTATTTATATGCTCATGTTAACAACCTTCAAGGTGTTGGCGTAGCTGTGTAGAGCCCGTCTATCCACAGGCTGGGTGCCCAGACCCTTGACGTGCTCCCTCAGCCAGTCCTGGGCTGCTCCATGCTGCTCCACTAGCTGGGCACAATGCCTCTCAATGTGAATGCCCTCCTCCATGCTAACACAGGCTTCCTGGAACACACACAGTCTGACAGTGGGCAACCATTCAAAGAGGTCATCGTTCTAGACAATCTCCATACAGCCCAAGTTACATATATTAATGCTACAGGTGAGTCTACAGAACCACTGAGGAGTGCGAAAGGGAAGATTTAACACCCACCGTCAGTTGTTTGAGCAGTACAGGGATGCATTCCTCCATGGTAGCCCAGGAGGAGTCAGTCCAGCTGGGGTCCTGGGTAAGATGAAACATTTCCTTGCCCTGGCTGTGGAGGACAGAGAGGGTTGGGGCCAGGTTCCTGATTTTATCCAGCAGGGTCCTGGCTGTTTCCACAGCCTGCCTCCGGTCTCCCAGGCCAGGCCAGGAGAAGTGACAGGGCAGCTCTGCAGCTTGTTGCTGAAGTTCAGACAGACGTGACTGGGCCTGTTGTCTCTGGTGCTGACAAGATATCAGGCGCTTCACCACACCCTGCATCAGTCTGCCATAAGAGACAAACATCTTAGCTAAATCACATTCATATTAGTGAAATTTTTCAGGACATATTTTTACCTGTAATAGAATGTCACTGTACCTGTTCCCCGCGTCAGCCTTGTTGACCACTCCTCTCCACTCCTCCTCCAGGTCTCTGATTGTCTGCTGAACCTCTTGTCTCCTGCTCTCCTCCAGGCCCTGTTGTTCAAACAAACTCTGACCTTCTCTCTGCAAGTCCTGCAGCTTAGAGTCACCCTCAGTTCTGGAACCGAGAATAGCCTGAGGACAACATTATCAATGAATGAACTGAATCTAAAAGGCATAGTCAACTAGAAAGTGTATACTGCTTAGCAAGCTTTAGCATGCTTTTGTTTTAGTAAAAACATATTTAATGTAGTTATGTCCCCTCACCTGTGCTCCCCGAAGCCTTTCCTGGAGCTGTTCCAGGCTGCCCTGGGTCCCTAAGCCCAGGGATAGGGCCTTCTGATGCTGCTGTCTGAACCAGGCTCTGCTGCTCTCCTCCAGAGCATGGAAGGCCTCTAGCTGCCTGGACAGAGAACACTGTATCTCAGCCTTAGTCACAGTCTCCTCAGCCGTCTGCAGGACGCTCCTCCACTCCTCCTCCAGGTCTCTGACGGTCTGCTGAACCTCTCGTCTCCTGCTTTCCTCCAGGTCCTGGCGTTCACATAGACTTTGTCCGTATCTCCTCAAATCATGCAGTTTAGACTCTCCCTCCGGTATTGAACTGAGGACAGACTGTGGATAAAGAGACATACAACAAGAGTAATGTCTGAGCATTGATCCAACCAAGAGGTACTAAATTGACTGGGGCTAAAACAGCCACTGCCATGTTGTTTTCATCAGAAACCTTACCTGGGCAATGTTTATTCTCTCATCAATCTGGGTCTGACTGCCCAGAGAATGTAGGCGTTGTTTGTGGTCTCGGACCCATGCCAGAGCGCTTCCTTTCTGTGTAACATATTCACTCTCTTCCCTCTCTTGGACAATCTGAATCTCTGCCAGATCCAGAGTTGCTTTTGCAGCCTTCAGAACTTCTCTCCACTCCTCCTCCACATTTTTGACTGTCTGCTGAACTTCTCGTCTTCTGTTTTCTTCCAAATCCTGGTGTTCACACAGAATCTGACCTTGCCTCCCTAAGCTCTGCAGCTTAGAGTCTCCTTCAGGTCTGGAAATCAGGATAGCCTGAAGAAAGAAGATGAAGATAAAATCAATGTGACCTAAACAATATAGCTGAAGTGCTGAGTTTTCCTGGGACTCCCTGGGACACATACAGCCATTAAAAGCCATAATAACAGCTTGGTTGAACAATAAATCATACAGGCAAAGACATTATTGACATACACAATAGCAGCAGTACGCAAACCTGTGATGTGTGAAGTCTGTCTTCAGGTTTAGCTTCACTAGCCAGAGAGTGTAGGTTGTTCAACTGGCCTTGGACCCAGGCCTTGGTATTCTCTTTCTGGGTTATGAAGTCTCTCAACTGCTCCTCAATGGCACTCTGCATCTCAGCCTTGGTAAGAGTCTCCTCAGCAGTCTGCAGGACTCTCTTCCACTCCTCCTCCAGGTCTCTGACAGTCTGCTGAACCTCTCCTCTCTTGCTCTCCTCCAGGTCCTGGTGTTCACACAGAGTCTGACTTTGTCTCCTCAAGTCCTGCAACTTAGATTCTCCTTCTGGTCTGGAAGTCAGGACAGCCTAAAGACAAATATATCACCACGTAAGTGTTCCATTCAAAGACCAATGTAAATACAAATTAAATGGAGCAATTATCTGTAAATACAGATATCTAATAATAAGGAATTTTAAGTCACATCTTCAAGAAGATGACACAACTTGCTCAGTTTATCACAACTACATTCAGCAGCTATGAAATCACCATTTTGTCATTAACTGGGATAATCTTTTTGGCGTTAAATTATCCAGACTTTTGGTACACATTTTGACACCCCCTAAAAAGGCAGCAATGTTAACATTTTACGTTAGAGTTTTCAGGCAAGTCACAACCACTAGTTTGTCAAATGCTGCACTAAGTTAAACCTTATGAGTTAGTTAAGAGAAAAACAAATACAAAGTTTTAATATCAAACTTCATAGAATCATGGAATTGTCATGAATGAACATCAAAACTTGACAATCTTGTGATTCACAAAAGCTCTGTATTGTCTGCTGATGAAAAGCCCCCCCTGCTGTTATCTGACCTGTGCAGTGTGTAAGTTCTCTTCTGTTTTGGTCTGGGTCCTGTGAGAGCCTAGAAGTTGTTTCTGGTCTTTGATCCAGACCTGAGTGCTTTCTTTCTGGATTTGAAAACCTCTCAGCTCTTTGTCTAATGTCTCAGCCTGATCCAGTACATCTTTTGCAGTCTGCAAAACGTTTCTCCACTCCTTCTCCAAGTCTCCAACTGTCTGTTGAACCTCTCGTCTCCTGCTTTCCTCCAGATCATGGTGTTCACACAGACTCTGACCACGTCTCCTCAAGTCCTGCAGCTTAGCTTCTCCTTCAGGTTTGGAATTAAGGACGGCCTGGAAAAAGACAAAAACACAATTTTAAGGCAAAAGTATAGTAGCATTATAAAAAAGCATAACAACCATAGTCCAATACTTAGCCTAAGCCAAAGCCATGATCTAGCGCTGTCTACTCTCAAACACTAATCTAGCGCTGTCTACTCCCAAACACTAATCATGTCCACTATTAACTGACCATTGAGGATTGTATTCGGTTTTCTGTTTTGGCCAGGCTGCCCAGGGAAAGTAGGCGTTGATGTTGGCCTTTCATCCAGTTCCTGGTGTTTTCCTTCAGGGTTATGAAGTCTCTCAACTGCTCCTCAATGGCACTCTGCATCTCAGCCTTGGTAAGAGTCTCCTCAGCAGTCTGCAGGACTCTCCTCCACTCCTCCTCCAGGTCTCTGACGGTCTGCTGAACCTCTCCTCTCTTGCTCTCCTCCAGGTCCTGGTGTTCACACAGAGTCTGACCTTTTCTCCTCAAGTCCTGCAGCTTAGATTCTCCTTCTGGTCTGGAACTCAGGACAGCCTGAACACAGAGACAAACAGTTTGGTTTTTCAGTACTTTAGGCTGTATAAACAGATATATAATCAAAACAACATCCCAGACCAGGCTCAATGCCACAACTCTCAATAATTCTAAACTAAGTGCCACTATTTGCCAAATAAATGTTTCTTAAATTCGTCTTTTACAGCCCTTATTCTGAGAATGTATGCCTGAAACGGGGCCATAAAAATATCATTAAATTTGGTCAAACAATTCTCTCCATCAATTTATGAAGTGCAGGCAACAAACTGAATGCGTGGCTTTTAGAACTACCTAAGGTTGTTTTACCATTTATATGTAGTGGTAATTCATTAAGCTTCCTTCCACGACTTGCTCCTTTAGGCTTTGATTAAAGACACAGCAAACTGGGTTGGTAATACAGTATGCAACATATATGGTCATATCATTTAAATTGATGTATAACAAAATAACAAATCCTTTTCCATACTAACTTAACCTACATTTAAAACAGCACTTCCCAATTCTTTTAGGTGTTTGATACGAGTTATTCTTTAAGCAGGTTGTAGTTGATTTAATGTTTGAAAGGTTGGATCTTCCTACTCTGACTGCATCTAATCAGAAATGCGTAATGACTTGCAGGCCTGATGTGGCCAGTGAAATATGTATTGTGTACTGTCTTAAATAAATGTATGTGAATTAAATATATACGCATAGGAACACATACAGTGAAGGCCACACGATTTCAAATGAATGGAAAAAATGCCAACAGAAGGGCAATTCAATTCTAGTCATGGATGGTTGAAACTGGGTTTTAAACGTTTGTATGACTCTTAGAAGAATAAAACCTTTAATGGTCCCTAAAATATTTAGCTATTACAGGTTACAGTTGGAGCATTTTTATCAGCATAAACTGTGTTTAATAAAGCAACAGACCTGTGCCCATTCTGTTCGGTCCTCTGTCTTGGCCTGGTCATCCAGAGAGAGGATTTGCTGCTGTTGGTCTCTGACCAAGGTCCTGGTTAACTCTGTCTGGGAGTCAAATACTCTCAACTGCTCCTCAATGGCACTCTGCATCTCAGCCTTGGTAAGAGTCTCCTCAGCAGTCTGCAGGACTCTCCTCCACTCCTCCTCCAGGTCTCTGACGGTCTGCTGAACCTCTCCTCTCCGGCTCTCCTCCAGGTCCTGGTGTTCACACAGAGTCTGACCATGTTTCCTCAAGTCCTGAAGTTTAATGTCTCCTTCTGGTCTGGACCTCAGGACAGCCTGCCACAAGTTGAATACCAGAGCATGTGATCTTAAGGAAATCCTTTTTATTTGTCAGATTTATTTCAGATATCACCTATAACCCTACCTGGGCTGTGTGCACACTGTCATCTTTCTGAGTCTGATGAAGTCTTTGTTGCTGGTCTCTAACCCAGGTTCTGGTGTTGTCTGACAGGGTATCAAACCCTCTACTGTTCTCCTCAAGGGCTCTTTGTGTTTCCGCCTGTCTCTTCAGTCTAGCCTCCAGGTTCCGGTAGCGCTGCAGGAGGCTGTCACTGTCCGTTAGCAGGCTGTCCGCTCTGAGGCCTTGCCTCCGCACCGACGAACACAGCTCACTGAGGGACTCCACTATCTCACTAGATGACAGAGAAGAAAATGCATCTTGACTCCTCTACATCACTGATCTACATGAATCCTTCAGGAGTTTTGTAAATGATTCATAAAAGTCACCTCTCTCTGTGGAGATCTTTGAGAAGGTTGCTGACTGGTTCTCCTTCCGGTGACTTATGTTCCCAGCACTGGAGCCAGGTATGGAAACGGTCATGCATCTGCTGTAAACTGAAAAACACAACACACGGTTAACTAAAACGATAAACAAGACAGAGGATGTCTGTGGTTCTAATTGCTTACATCCTTCCATCGGTAGGAAAATGTTCTAGGAGAGGAGTAGCAACCTAAAACCTATATTGTAATACTATTACTAATAATGTAGCAGTGTATAGTATTCAGAGGTGTGTGGTAGAGATTACCTGTTGAGGGTGCTGAGTACTGTCTCCAGCTGGCAATGCCGGCCCTGGCAGTGCGTTCTGAATGTGGCCAGCTCCTTCTCCTGCTCCTGGAGCCAGTCATTGAGGTGATCCAGCTGCTCTGGAGGAAGCTGCTCACTGCCACTCGTCGTGTGCTCTCTCACCTGACCCAGGAGTTTAACCCCCTCCTCGGACGCCAGGAAACACTGGTAGAAAAAGGAAACATGAACTCGAGCAGCCCTTATAATTCAAGTTGTGCTTTTAAATAAAGGTTCCCCTGCAGAAATGTTTTAACCTTTTGAACCTTCCACTATACTTGGTAATATTGTGCATATTAGGTCCTGAACTCTAACCCCTGAAATAGGGGATGCCTATTCAATCCAACACTGTGTTCACTCCTAAAAAACTCCTACATCCTTGTTTCCTGTCAGATGATTGTATTATTGTAAGTCTCATAGGCTGCTACTCACAGCCAGTTTTAGCATGGAAGCCTCCACATCCTGTCTACATCCAGGGTTCTCAAAACACTCGTTCACGGACAGCTGCAGGTCTTGGAACCACTCCTCAAAAGACAAGCGCTCATCTGAGGGACACAGATTGAATGACAGAAAAGTCATCTTAACATATGACTAAATGAAGTAGTCAGTGAACAAAACAAATCATGAATTCCTCAAACCAAGTTCAAACGAAAGCAACAGGAATGTAATATGAAAGCCTTACTTTTGATGACCTTGCCGAGGCCCTTCTCCACCTCTTCTTTCTTCCTGTGGATCATGTCCTTGGATTGTGAGACGGTACCTCTGAGACGGATGCAGTCTGCAGACAGGGACTGCATCACCTGGGGGCCGGCCATGCTAGACAGTAAGCCGACCTCCTTCAGTACTGAGCCGGTCTGCTCCTCCTGGGCCAGCAGCTGCTCAGATAGACCCTACAGCATGACGGAAGACACACTGGCTACTGATACAGGTCAAGGCGTGTTGGCAATCAAAACTTCAGTTGGATAGGCTTTTTTGGGGGCTTTCAAATGGTAAATCTGATATTATAAATCCAACATTTCCCATAGTTTACACAACGACGGGTGGATTTGTGTCGTGATGTTTAATGAACAGACGTTACCTGCAACTGAGCGTGGTCTCCTGGCATACTGAGCATGCCCACAGATGACTGTATGGTCTGAAGGGCAGACTGGCACTCTGCCATCCTTCCTGCCAGGTGTTTTTTCACCGCCATCAGCTCCTGGAAGACATCAGTGATGTCGGAGAAGAGCTCCTCCACCTGATTCATCTTCTTCCTCAGCTGGGTCTCCATCACCTGATAAGGTCAGACAACATTGCGGGGTCACGACTGTTCAACTCAAATTCTAAACCGTGGGTATCTGTTAAGACCGACATACAAATATGTGATCAGTAGCAGCAGAAGTTCCTGGTTTGGGGTTTTGTCCTTTATCTGTCCAATATTTGGACAGATCAAAATGCAGTCAAGACAATGGGTGACCTGGGACCGAGATGTATGTGCTGATGGAGGTATGTGCGGATGATGAAACATTTCCCCAAAATTCCAGAGATACAAACAGTAAAGCAGACTATGACAAACTTTTAAAAGATATATTTACTTGGGGTTACCCAGCATTACCATTAACACTAGGCAGGAGGGAAGAGCGTTTGAGTTGAGAGTTATTAACACCACATGTATTGACTATAATTGAGTTGATACATTGAGCTAGATTTAGAATGGTAGTAGCAGTTCTACCTGTAGCTCCAATGGAGCCTCTTGGGTTTGAAGAAGCTTCTGAATCTCAATGGTCTTGTTGTGGAAGTGTTCAATGTTCTCCTCATTGGCATGTATCTCATCCTGATGAAAACAGCGGGTGATAAACAAATGAGGTCATACAAGCCCAACAGTGCCAAAAACAACTTTGAATGGAAGACAGCAAGTACAGTCTTACCCTAATAGTCAGGACTTCCTTTTCACTCTGGAAGGGGTGGCTTTCTGCAAACTGTGTCAGTTTGGCCCCTGCCCAGCTGTCCATCTCACCTCCCAACATCAGCTGTTTCCCCCACAGCTCCAGCCCAACACGCAGGTTATCAAGGTACAAGTCTGTCTTCTCTGTCACCTGCGTCACCCAAAAACACAGTGTCAACGAGTGTGTGTGTGATGTATTGTAGAGTATTAGAGTGTAGTTGTAGAAAAACTCACATCCAGCCACCGGTCAACCAGCTCATCAGCCTCAGCATCAAACGGAGCCTCGTTACAGTCTGGGATCTTCTTCAGATGGGACTGCAGCTGTATGCACACATACTTGATATCCTTCATACCTGGACTCAGGCCACTGAGAACTTCTTTTATCCCTTGAACCTGAGGAAACACACGTTATAATACAGTACACCTGAGAACCAACCTAAGGTTGTGGCTGCCATCTAGTGGTAAGTACGGTTTACTGCATAGTACATCGGGGTTGGTGTCAATTCAGAATGTGTAATTGGCAACACCCAACAGGAAACCGAATATTCATTATATTTAAAGTACAATTTCATTAAAATTGTCAAAATTGACTTTTGAAACGTAAACGTTTCCTTCATCTACTTTCTAATGGTTATTGCACTTTATTCATGCAAAAATACAACATATGCAAAATGTTTAACTCCAGATGTTTAGTGGTACCGTAGCTATGAGCCTCTGCAGACTCTCCTTGCCCATGTAAGAGGCCTGCTCACTGATGGTCTGCTCCGCCCTCTGCATAGTGGTAGCAATGGAACCACGACAGCTCTGAAACTTCTTTAAGAATTCCAGCAGGGTGCTGCATTGCTCCTGTCTGCAATTAGAGAAACAAGTCCTTAAACAGTATCCGTTATAATAATGCAGATATAAATCATCCCTCTGTTCCTCCCTCCATCTCTCTTCTTCCCTCCATCTCTCTTCTTGTTCCAACTCTGTATTACCTTCCTCCTCCCTTTTCTGTTCCTCCCACTATATCTCTCTTCTGTTCCTCCCTTCCTCCATCTCTCTATTCAGTTCCTCGCTCCATCTCTCTATTCAGTTCCTTCCTCCATCTCTCTATTCAGTTCCTCGCTCCATCTCTCTATTCAGTTCCTCGCTCCATCTCTCTATTCAGTTCCTCCCTCCATCTCTCTATTCCATTCCTCCCTCTATCTCTCTACTCTGTTCCTCCCACTATCTCAGTCTTCAGTTCCCCCTGCCTACCTGTCAGCCACAGCTCTCTGTGTGTCCTCCCACTGGGTCTCCAGCTCCTTCAGGGCATTGCCTCTCCCTTCCTGGGTGTGAGTGAACGCCTGCTGGAGACACTGAAGCTCAGAGCGCAGAGAGTTCAGCTGGCCCTCCAGGTCTGACAGGACACGTAGCCTGAACAGAACAAAAGAGAGTGTTGCCTGTAATGAGGACTCCGATATCTTCATACCATATGTCTTTGCCACAAGGCCCCATGCCAACCCACCCACACAAACACACACCTCTGCTGTACAGCAGGCATGGTAGCCTCCTTGAGTCCCTGCCTCTCTGCTGCCTCCTGCACCTTTCTCAGCTCCCCCAGCAGAGTTCTCTTCCTCAGACCCGAGCTCCTGCTCTCCTGCTCCCTCTGAAGGGTGTGTTGCTGACTGGCCAAACCACTGTCAGCCTCTTTCAGTCGCTTCCCCAGCATAGAAACCATGTCCAGACAAGAGGCTGGAGCCCCATCCCGCGTCACAGAAAGCCTAGCCCCCTTGAGTAGAAGGTCCAACTGAGGGGCCTTTTCCCCCAGACTGTCCACACTCTGCCTGATCAGGGCTAGCTTGGAGCGGCCGTCCTGTAGTACCCGTGCATCGCTACAGGGGGCGCCCTGTATTGCACTGATGTCCTGCTCTACGGTGCGAAGGGACATGAGGAAGCGGTCCAAAGCCCGGGCAGCCGCCTCACTTTTACGGACCTGCTGCCTCAGGTCGTCCAGACTGGTTTTGTGGGCCTCAACGACATGGGTCACGGGAGAGCGATCTCTAGGATCCAGCTCACTGTACTCAAAGCAAGACAGTTGGTCCAGTTCTCTCTGAATGCTCTCATCTAGATCCTGTGGAAAGAGAATGAACAAAGATTGACTACGATACAGATGTGATGGAAATGTGGAGTTCATTTAAGTCCAAAAAAAGGTTCCAGTCAATACATGTAAATGGCTACACATCACTGAACTCTGAAACTGAAAGCGGTTCGTAATTCCTCTTAAAGCTCAGCCTTTTCGCGTACCTTGATGTCTGTCAGTATGTTGGTGTTGGCCAGGGTGAATGCCGTGATGTCCTTGGCTTCTCTGATGAAACGGTCAAGACGTTCTGAGAATTCAACCACATGGTTCTCTGTGCGGTCTGCCTGTTTCAAGGAGGCGCTCAGGGAGCTGCCTCTCCTCTGCAGAGCTGACTGCAGGCATCGCCACCGTTCCCCCAGCTCAGCTCTGTCCTGATCCGCACCACCACCCTCCCTGCCGTACTGGGAGTTCTGGGAACACTGGTGGTCAAACTCAGACCACAGAGAATCGGAGTCCTGATGCTTTGTCTGGGATAGGAGATAATGACCCACAAATGACACATGGTCACCGTTTAGTGATACCAAGTATTCAAAACATTATTTTCATGAACTACATGGTCCCGTAAAGAGGAATATACCTGGATTTCCTGTAGACGTGTGTGTAGGTATTTGAGAGAGACTGAGTCAGTGGTAAGATCGGTTGGAGGACTCTCATTCTGTGCCAGTTGGGCCTGCAGAGCCTTCTTGATAGTGTCATATCTGAGGGGAGAATGAATACGTATTATGAGGAAATGTGGGTTTATTGTTTACTTTTGCAATGGACACCGCCTTGGCATCAGACTGTTTCTACATACAATTGCTATTGTTTTATTAACTGACCGACCCCCATCCATAAGCCAACCTTTGAAATGCTGCTTTCATGGCAGGATTTTCATCCATGACCACTGGCTTGTCAATCTCCTCATCAGTCATCTTCTTCTCAATAACCAGTGTCTTCACAACAACCTGTGAATCCTAATAGAAGAGTAACCCGATGGATCACTTCTCAAATTAGCAGACCTACGTGACTCTTGAACATATAAACAGGCATCAGGCCTACCTCGGCTAAGACTGAAGATGTGTCACTCTGCGCTGTTGATTCCTTGTTTGGAGTCAGCTCTTTTCCCAGTTCAGGGATTCTAATGAAACGCATTGTCAAGTTTTTCCAGTATTTCAATTGCAATTAATAAGTGTTTCATTTGCATGTGTCACATACACATTCCGTGGCTAATGTGTTGTTCGTTCCACCCATTCAAATGTTTTCAACACATTCTGGCTCACCTAGGTGTGTCAGGGGGAGGTGTGTCTCTGTCACCGCTGAATGGCCGCCAGTCTCTTCTCACACTCCCTGAGCTGAGCTTGGGCTAAACGGTGGGCGTCCTCAGGGCTCAGGGTGTCACACAGCTCTTTAAGAGCCTCCAGGTGTTGCCCTGCCTGGGCCAGGCTGCCCTCTGCTGAGAAACATGCCTGGAGACAAAGCCAGCCGGAGTCACCAGTTGACCACTGGTACTTGGCACTGCCATTGCCCATTCACAAGGAGCAATATCCTGTTGAAGTTATTAACTAGGCCGTCCCTGTCACGTCCCTGACACCTCAAGACCAGAATCCCCAATGAACAAAGAGCTATTGGTGCGACCAGCAAATCACCTATTAGTAATATGTAGTAGTATTAGTAATGAAGTAATACCAGTTATCACAAGTTTAGAAAACAGGACCAGGAAGAAGATTGCTTAGTGGATCACATTTTACGTGCACCCTAGCATGCAATAATGTCAATGTTAGGTTGTGAATATTTTACCTTAGTTTTGGATGCTATATTGGAGATAAAGTCACACTGTAAGGCAGCTGTGTTAAAGTCTTTTCTCTTAACCTCAAATCGTAAATGGTGCAAAAAGGCTTCTATCTCAGCTTTCACAGCCTAGATAAAAAAAATCAAAATCATACACAAACGTAAGATGATGCCAACAAACAAAAGAATGCTTGTTAGAGAGTTCATTATTCATGCAAATAAAACAATTAGATACTAGTTTTCAAACTGATGTTTATGATTATTTAAGATTAATTACCAAAAGAATAAATTCAGTACTCAATATTATTGATAACATACATTTATTTTGTTTTTATTTTTTGTCTATCAAAAAAGCATTACATTCATCAGAAAGAGTGTAGACATTGTTAATGTTGTCATTTACTATTGTAGCTGGAAACAAGGTGTGCTGTTAAGCACGGTGGAGTCAATTAAAAATCATGATTTCTAACCTTGTCAATGACTTTATTTCCTATTCATATTAATTTCATGCATGTTTTCATGACAGAAACAGGACATTTCTAAGTGGCCCTAAACATTTGAATGGTTGTGTACAGAGATGCAGATACAAAAACAGAACAACACGCCTTACCTCCCATTGGCTCTTGACAGACTGTGTGAAGAACTCCATGTCTCTTAGCTGAGGCATGGTGCAGAAGGCCTCCATACCCTCTGCAGCCCTCAGGAATACTTTTAACAGCTCAGGGTCCAGGGTCCTCAGGGTCTCCTGGTTGAGGGGACAAAAACAGACTATGTAATAAAATGGCTTTAGAACAACCGTAAACCCATAAACATTTTTTTACAACAATTGCTTACCTCCTTTACTGAAGATTGTTCAATAGATATGTGTTTGTCTTTAAAGACGTTAATGGCGGCCAGGATGTGCTCCTGAAGGCAATGCTTGGCCTCCTCAAACTGGTTCCTGGCCAGTGCCTGCGCCTTCGCATAGGCCTCAGTGTAGGCCTGGGGTGGAGCTTGGGCCAGGGCCGGGGGTTTAAGCTCCGGGGAATCAGGTGGTGACTGAGGAAGGAGATGTGGATTGAAAAGTGTCTGGGTCTTAGGCTGGAGCTGAGGCTTGACCTGAGGTTGAGCCTGGATGATGGCGTGGGCAGGTGGCTGGGGCAGTGGCTTGACCTGAGGTTGAGCCTGGATGATGGCGTGGGCAGGTGGCTGGGGCAGTGGCTTGACCTGAGGTTGAGCCTGGATGATGGCGTGGGCAGGTGGCTGGGGCAGTGGCTTGACCTGAGGTTGAGCCTGGATGATGGCGTGGGCAGGTGGCTGGGGCAGTGGCTTGGGTGGTGTCTGCTGCTGGGGCTGAGGCTGGATAATAGGCTTTGGAGGTGGGAGCGATTGTGGCTGGGGCTTGGGCTGTAAGTTGGTTTGAGGTTGGAAATGGATCTGGGGCTTGGTCTCTGGCAAAATCCGGGGCGGTGGCTTAAAGTGAATTTGGGGTTGAGAAGGTGGCTGGAAATATGGTTCAGGTGAGGGATAGGGCTGGGGCCACGGTGGATGTTGGAACTGGCCATGCTGTGACTGAAGGTTGTAAGCTCTCACCTGAGGTTGCTGTTGGCTTTGGGGATGTATTTGGGCTTGAGTTTGGCCATAAGGCTGACCATAAAGGTATGCCTCTGGGACTTGCTCTGGCCTGATTGGGGCCCATTGATGAAGTGAAGGTTGACTTAGTGGGTAAGCCTGAGGTAGGGAGTGGGGTTGACCCATGGACTGATGATAGGCTTGGGGAAGGTTCTCAGGTCTGGTTGGCGTCACTTGAGTTAATGGCTGGGAATGGCCCTTTGGACTAAAGGGTCTGACGGGGGCCCATTGTTGGTGCTGTGACAGAGAATGGGAATAAGGCTGAGGATGAGGCTGGGCCTGAAAGGGAGGCTGGACATGAGGGTGAGCTTTGGGCTGAGGCTGGGCCTGTGAGTACAGCTGGACTTGAGGGTGATGCTGAGCCTGAGATTGAGGCTGGACTTGATGGTGAAACTGGTCCTGGCTAGGATCCTGAGTGTGAGGCTGGACTTGAAAGCATGACTGGGCCTGGGGTTGAGGTTGGGCCGGAGTGTGAGCGTGGACTTGAGATTGTGACTGGGGGTGAGATTGGACATGAGTGTGAGGCTGCGCTTGGGTATGAGACTGGGCCTGGGTGTGAGGCTGGGCCTGGGTGCAAGACTGGGCCTGGGTGTGAGGCTGGGCCTGGGTGTGAGACTGGGCCTGGGTCTGAGACTGGGCCTGGTAGTGAGCCTGGGCCTGGGTGTGAGGCTGGGCATGGGTGTGAGACTGGGCCTGGGTCTGAGACTGGGCCTGGTTGTGAGACTGGGCCTGGGGGAGAGGCTGGGCCTGGGTGTGAGACTGGGCCTGGGTGTGAGGCTGGGCCTGGGTGTGAGGCATGGCCTGGGTGTGAGGCTGGGC